>LUCW03002289.1:0-75000 GCA_001586965.3 Sphaeroforma sirkka | reverse complement strand
CCCAAAACTGATACCCACACTCTGAAGCTAACTATGTTTAGTACGCAGAGCGAGGCACGAAAACACCATACCATAGACACGCCTACCTCCATCTCTAGCAAGGCCTCGGATTTCTCCTCCAGACTCTTTTCGAGCTGAATAACTTCAGTATTTCGCTCGTGCATGACACCCTGCATTTTCGCAATACGATCCTCAAGTTCGTTAACGCGGTCGCTCAGAGCGGCCTTCTCCGCATCATCAACTGCAGCCTCCGCTGCATCAGAAGCTTCTTGCAGCAACCGCTCCAATTCGTCGATTCGGCGTGCTTTTTCTTCTAGATTGTCAGTCAAGGCAGAAATTTCGCTTTCCAGGCCACGAACACTTCCCCTCAGAGTAGCGTTCTCCGTTGATACCTCTTGTACTGATATTTCGAGCTCTCTCACTACAGTGGTTTTCTCCTCCACAGCAGCCTGCAGCTCGACGCCTTTCGCCTGGGCCTCTTCCAAATCAACTCTGAGAGCATCTAGATCTACACTCAGCGCGTTTTTGGTCGCCGTCAACTCCGATTTTCTCGCAGCTAAGGCTCCGGCTGATTCCGGTGCCATGGCTTCTAGTTCAGTCACCCGGTTTTGTTTGTCCTGTACGGCCGCCTGCATCTCACTTAAGCTTGTTTCTAATTCAACCACACGTCCTTCAAGAGTGATCACCTCCCCATTGTCGGTGCCCTGACTCAATTGCGCTTCAAGTTCCTCCACCCTACTTGTCTTAGCAGACACTGCACCTTGCAGCTCGACAATCACTGTCTCGAGTTCACCCATACGGGTTGTAAGAGTGGTCAGCCCATCATTGTAAGCTGCTTGGTGCAATTGCGTTTCGAGTTCCTCTACTCGACCCGTCTTCTCAGACACTGTACCTTGCAACTCCCCAATAACCGTCTGGAGTTCATCTACCCGAGCTCTCAGAGTGCTGACTTCCCCGGTATCTGTTGCTTGATCCACTTGCGCCTCGAGCTCCTTTACTCTATTCGTCTTCTCCGACACCACACCTTGCAACTCAACGACAACCGCCTCAAGTTCACCTATACGTAACTGCAACTCAGCCTCCCTTTCCTTCACCTCTGCATCGATATCTGTACGGGGAACTGTATCGCTATCCGCATCCCCTGCTGCACCTTTAGCGTTTGCTGAGTCCTGCAGTTCCGCTTTTAACTCTTGCACACGTCTGGTCTTTTTGTCGACAGCAGCTTGTAACTCCAATACCTGCGACTCTAGTGCGCTCACCCGCTCATTCCCCGCAAGCACCGATGCCGCGGGTTCGGAGTCGAGTTGCGCTGAGGCTGCAGCAGGCGGGGCTTCAGTCGCTTGCTGAGTATCTGAAGCGGGTGGAGTAGCTATAGTAGCCTGTTCTTCTGTGCTGCCGTGTGGTGTGTCCGCATGGTGAGCGGTGGATGACTGTGCGGACTGTAATCGCTGGTTCAGTGCTTGTTGCATCATGTTGATCTGCGCCTTTAGTGCCTCCTTGGTAGTTTGGTCCTCTTCGTGGCGCAGTTCCAATGTTTGTACCGTCACTGTGTGTGGTTGATGAGAGCGCGGTTGTGAGCCTACACCCAGATACGTTTAGAAGTGCGTTGCAAACTGTCAGCCGTTTTAAGGTTCTATACTGACCATTGTTGTGGCTAGCACATGGACGAGACGATGTGCATGGGTATAGATATAAATACAGTCCTCTCTGCACGAACTACATACAAAACCGCACTGACTATCTGCATACTGCGCGCACACACAATTTACACCAGCTTACGGAATTCGTTTTGACGTGTCTGCAGCCATTCCTTTTCCCTCTCAATAAGGCGAGTGTTCTCCTCTACCATCGATGCCTGGGCGCCGATCTGACCTTCTATCTGGGCTTCTCGAGCGGCCAATTTCTGTAAGCGATAGTCAGCACTTTGAGACAGAAGTGAAAGATTATAAAAGGCACTCACGATGAGTTGATCACGCAATATATATACATACGTGTTTTGTGCATTAAATCTATGTATATATATATATATATATATGTCATCATAACATACGCACGTGAAGTTAGGTCTTATGTACCAATAAATGAAACTATTGGGCCGGATTGCAGTAATCGGCAAGCTTGCTACTACTGTACTCGATTGAAGCAATCGACAAGCGAAAGGGTACACATAAGAAACGATAGTCGCGCACAACTCAACTATATTCCTCCAACATTTTCATGGTTGCAACGCTTACGTAAATGATCGACATAGCAGGAAACCTTGGCACATTACCACTAGTTTACACAGAACTTCACATACCCACATATACCACTACTGTCCGCCACAGAGAACGCATAAGATGCGCACGCAGAACCTCAACCCCATACACAAACATGTTACGAGAACAAGGCACATCGAATGTCCATAGAAAAAAATTATGTATCTTCATATTGACTGCGGGCGAAACTATGGAGTTGTAATATTGGTTCTGCCGAGGTTCCTTACCCCTGCAAGATCATTAATTTCAGCTTCCATCTTCTGAAGTGTGAGGTCGTACTCGGCATTCAGAGCATTGGCTTCAGTTAGTTCGTGTTGTAATCGGGACATCTGCGTCGCCTACCAGATGAAATGTGCAGGGAATGGTACATGAAATAACTAATAAGCAATCGAACTGTTAGCATGCAGTGGAAAAGCTGGACTCCATAATCTTGCACCCGACAGCAGAACGCATAATCTAGATACTGCTCTCAAACCGCACATGGTAGTAGTATGTACCAACTCTCATTGCCAGCTGAGTATGCTTGCCAACCTTGAAAACTGCCATCGGAGTAGAGAGCAATACGTGAACGAGTACGAGCACGAACTTTGACTTCGTGCCGATGAAAACTAGCCTAGCAAACATGACACGATGCCAGTGTCGCAGAAGACGCTACTGTCACAGTCACATCACGCAAGATACGCAGCTCACCTATTACTTCAATGTTTGTTATACCTTGCACGCATGGAGACCACTCTTACGTGACAGAAACGAGACCAGAGACAAGAAGACTTTCAGTAGGAGTTAAAGTGAGCAGCATACAAGCACACCGATAGGGTGGTACGTCGCCATGTCGAATCCCAGCTATGCGCCATGTAGTTCTACATGCGTACAACAAGTATTTCACATAACTGCGAGTGTATTTCGGTCAACATATACCAAACAACAGACGCACATCAAGGCAAAAGCGTATAATTTGATGTGCAGAGTTGTGTATACTCTGAATACTGAAACAGCCCTTACCCCTGTGAGCTGGTCGGTGTGTGATTCTAATACGCGCACTGTTGACTCGTATTCGTTCACGAGGTTTTCTAAGTCCGCCTCCCGTTTCGACTGGAGTTTGATGGGAAGAGATGTGAATGACTGACTGGGTTGGCATCACTCAGAGTACAAAACCACAATATATCACGGGGGCCTATGGTGTAAATAAGTATAACAAAACCACAATACATCACGGGGGCCTATGGTGTAAATAAGGATAACAAAACCACAATACATCACGAGGGGCTATGATGTAAACAAGCATGATAAAACCACAATACATCAAGGGGGGCTATGGTGTAAACAAGCATAACAAACCCACAGCACATCACGGGGGGCTATGGTGTAAACAAGCATAACAAAACCACAATACATCACGGGGGCGATGGTGTAAACAAGCCTAACAAAACCACAGTACATCACGGGGGGCTATGGTGTAGACAAGCATAGTGTAGTGCATCAGCATATGTCCGCAACGCATAGGCGCTCAAAGTATCGAAAAGTACGGTGATATTCCTAGGGTAAGGATAAAAGCACGGTGCTATTTATATAGGGTGATGATGAAGGCTATTGGTCTAGAGGAGTCTGCTCAGGTGTAAGACCAGGCACAAAGTAGAGGTATGAAGGCTAACAGGTGTATAAAAGCATACAGCATATTAACTGGATTGGCACGCACGCCTGCAGTGTGAAACTACTGAACGATGCCTGGTTTATTTGCGCACAGCACAACAAATCACAGCCAGTTATACTGTACATAAAATAAAATAAATCGTAATCGTTGCCTTTGCAGCGCAAGTACACACAATACGACGCAGAATTCAAGAATCAAATTCAGTCAGGGATGCAGCACTTTGGAGGTCTCGCACAAGACCAGCCCAAACTTGCAGATCCCGCAGGCTTGTGCCGTATATCGCAGCTGACTATAAACTTCTCCCTAGAATCTAGCATGAACATATTTAAGACAATATACATACCGGCGGCGGTCCACGGTCAGCTTGCCCCAGGTGCATTTGGTTGTTATCCGGCTGAAAAGGTGTGGGCGACCCCGGTCCATAGGCCAATGAAGGATCCGCTTGTGCATACATCGCGCTTTCAGAACTGACTCCCTGGAAATGTAGCCTCTGAGCATATTCTGATTGCGGCGCACCTTGGTAACTAGTTGGGTGTATCTCGGGTGAGCTCTGCTGTGCGCTATGTCCGTTATACTGCGGGTGTCGGTACTGTGCCTCTGGTACAGCTTGCCCGTTAGAGGCATATGTATTCTCGGTCTCTAGCTCGGTTTGTCCACGGTGCTGTAGTGGTGCATTCGTTGGTTGTGCGTTGTGTTGGTTTTGGCCAGGCTGTGCCTGTTGTTGCGCATATTGTTGCTGCTGATACTGGTAGTACGACGATTCCCTCTGTTTCTGCTCAGCTTGCAACTGCTGTCGCTGCTGCTGGTTAAACTCATCTGATTGCTGCTGGTTAAGCTCTCCTAATTGCTGCTGGCTATTCCCATATATACCTGGGCTTTGGTTAGGTGACTGTACTTGTTGTGCCATGGGCTGTGTCTGTTGTGGAGTGGTCGGTAGTTGTTGTGATGTGTACTGTGCAGTCTGTGCATCAGCTTGTGCTGAATGTGCGTGTGACTCTGACGTATGTGAATTTGGCTGGGGCAGAGCGGCCTTCAACTGCGGCGACTTCTGTGCTGCCTCGGCCTTTTTCTTCTGCATAGCCTCGAGCTGCAGACAGGCGTTCGAGGAAAAATGTGTCAGTTCATTAAAATGCAGACCGGCAGTTTATGTGCTGCACCAGAATGTGGAATTGAAATAGATAATTGATAATTGCATACACTATAAATTTCTTCGATTTCCTTTTACATAGATAATTAAAAAAAACGGAGTTAGAATAAGCAAGGGAACACTACGCTTATAAGAACTTAGTTCTCGAGTTGCCCGAACACGAGTTTTCGAAGATGCTCCAATACGCACACAAGCAGAGTTTATCAGCAAAAATAAGGTATATATAAATCTACTACTATCCACAAACAATAGTATCAACATCGACTGTTTCCTACTTCGTCGATGCTAGGTCGATGCCAGGTCGATGCAAGGTCGATACACACACACATACACACATACGCACACACGCACACGCACACATGCACACATACACACGCACGCACGCACACACACATCACACACTATATATATATATATATATATATATGTATATATATATAAATATATATACTACACACACATCTGTATATATATATATGCATATATATATATATATGTATATATATAATATGTATATTATATATATATATATAATATATATATATATATATATATATATATTAATATATATATATATATAATATATATATGAAAACATATATAATATATATATGTTGAATGATGGTGATGATGATGGTGCATGTATGATTATCAATGTATGTATATATGTCACAATAATAATAATAATATATGTAATAATATTATATATAATGTATATATATAACATGTATATATATATGTATATACAAGACTGATATTATATACACGCAATATGCATATATGCATGCATGGATGCATGGATGCATACATGTATGTATGTATATGTTATGTAATATGTATATAATAATTAATATATGTATATGCTAATATGGACATATATGGGGATCACTGTACCATGGCATTATATGCGTATATGGATGCATGGATGCATGAATGAAGTGTAATGTAATGTGTATAATAATATTATTAATATATATGGATGATTAATATTATGTATGTATGTATATATTAATATATATGTACATGCATAATATACTAATATTAATATATGGTTATATTATTGTATATGTATAATATGTATGTATATAATACATATATTATATATATATGTATATATAATATATATGCATATTAATATAATATATATATATATATATATATATTATATATATGTATGTAACATAAATATATATATATCATATACACACAACAACACACATATGTATAATATGTAACCCCTCACAACCACACCCACAAACATATATATATAATATACATAAATATATATATATATATATATATATATAACTCATAAATACATAAATACGTATGTACACGCGTGTACATGCACACACGCATCGCATACACACACAATATATATATATATATATATATATATATATATGTGTGTGTGTGTCTGCGTGTTTGTATAGATATATATGTGAGTGTGTACACACGTACACGTACACATACGATTATTCCAATTTACGACTCGCTGAGAGAACATAGCCTATGTGCAAATACTGAGGTAGACGATCTCACCGAAATAATCGACGCTACGGGACACACTAGTGATCTAAACCTCAGGGTATCTATCTAGTGCACACGCACCCAATTATCAGTGTATAACTGCATATTCAATATAAGCTATGCGACAATAATAGATCATATTTAACGGGTGGTATTCACCAGTGTGACTTCTATGTATAATACCCCACACCTTGAGACGCCCTTTGGCCAGGAGCTCGTCTCTCCTATTTGCCTGGTGTGCCTCCATTTCGCAGCTGCTATGTATATATCGAGGTCTTAAATATTGTTGTGCCAACCTACGTCTATGTATCTATGTAAGAAGAGGATGCTTCCTGATGTTAATACCAACCCTCCAGCTGTTTACTTATGGTGGTGAGTGCGATTGACTTTTTTTGCACCGTGTTTACTGTTGTTGGCTGATCGCATGAGATTGAGTCAGCGGTCTGCCAATGGTAACCAAGGCTTTTCGATCCAGCAAAGATTTCCTCCAACAACTTTTTCGATGCAATATTTTATATATGTATGTATACAGAAAATACATCATACATTCTATTGTGTATATAGAATCACTGAACCAACAGTATGTAAGATATACAAAAATACTTAGCAGTACTTCGTATATATACGTATGCCGAAGTTGTCCCGTCAGGCTAACAATTCGTAGACATTCGAGTATTTTACGCCTGTTATATGCCAGCATTCCTAAAAAATAGCGATAGCACAATTGAACCTTTGACGAAAGGTGTTGGAAGAAGAGAGTAACTTGGATCTACAGGGACATACATAAAGATTCATATATATATATATATAACTATATATTTAAATTTGTACGTGGTATTAATGTGTGCACACGAGGTTGTACAGCAATCGACGGGGTCATCAGGCTGTCCTGATAGTGTAAAGATGTCACCTCACGACGACACAGATAGCAATGGATGCTTCACACTTGCAAAACGCAGGGGAAAGTATGCATTCGGATTGCTACTGCTGCTGCTCGTAGTCATCATTTGGGTTGGCTCTAGTGAGCTAATGAAGGTATGTATAGGGTGAATTGTTCCAGTATTTTTCTCATTCGCCTGGTAATATGGGTCCGCTCGAACTACGTCGTTTGTTCATTTTGGTGGTACGAAATCACAACCACCACGCTCATATAAATTATTTAGAAAGCATGGATTCAAGTAAACGTTTGTAACCAACTGGGTATCCACAGTAACAGCAGTTTCAAATGTGGTTTACGTACAATACCATATACACAAGTATCTGCAAACTACGAGTGTGTGTTAGTAGAAGCGTATATTATCATATATATAATATTAATAATATTAATAAAAATAATATATATATATATATATATATATATATATATATATATATATATATGTGTGTGTGTGTGTTTATATATATATATATATATTCGTGTACACACACACACACACACACACATCACACATATATATATATATATATATATATATATATATATATATATATATATATATATATATATATATATATCTATATATATATATCTATATATCGTGTATACTGTTTGTGTGAGCTGTTTCTGTATGTATCCAAGCGTTCGAAGCTGTTTGTTTGGGAACGTACATCTCACATGCAAGTGCTGATTAGGATTAATGTATATTTCAACATACATATGCAGCATTAAACTTCTATCGAAGAACTCAATACACTTAATCTTAATGTACACCTGCTGATACACGCTTATTCTCGGCTGACACAATTTCTGGGTTGCTTTTCTCTACTTTGTGCAGTATATATACAGCGACGGATCTGCCTCTGGAAGCTTTGCGAAGCCATTCTACTTAACGTACTTTAACACGGCCATGTTCTCCGTGTACTTGCTTGGCTTCTTTCGTCAGTCTTGGCGTGATCAGATACCTACTCGCAATCAATTCAGGTGCGATGTTGTATTGAATGTCTCTGATTGATTCCGAGTTGCATCTCAATTTCAATCATGCCAAGATGTCGATTTATTGACAGATTGAGATGATTGTTTCAACTATATACCCGATCGAGATATGCAGGCTAGTGATCTAGTATATCTAGTTGGTACATGATGCATGCATACTGATTTTTCAGCGAGATAGCCCTAAGGCAGTTCTAGTTTAATATGCAACTCCTGTCGCTAGCATGGGAGTCAATGAGATCAGGCTGCAAAAGGAAATGACCGGGTTCCCAATTGGCAGCACACGAACAATTATCCACTTTTTTATTGTATGGTCACAAAACTGGGAAGAACGATCCAACCATTTATCACAAGTAGGGTACTCAAATTGCGTTCGCATAAGTGTAAACTATTGGAACGTATGCTGAGGTGTCTTAATGCTTCTGGTATGACAGTGTTCGCCCAAGATATGAATTAGATGCCTAGAATGTTTGCTTGCAAAAATGATCAGCGATCGAGTTTTATGTGCCATTGTTTTCTATGAGCTCGCAAGCTAGTGTGCCGTCTATTCTTCATACTTGAATGCGGAACCTCCAGTTGTATGATCTGTAGGTTTAGCGCGTGTGACACACACACATTAACAATTTCAGTATCATCACAAATGTAGAAACTAGCTTATTCATTGAACTTTCACCTCGACACACAGAGAGTACATCAGCGAGCACGTCTGCAGTTGTTTCAAGAGTAGTCGCGCCCACAATTCGACCGCTTCTAGCAGTGACAACATCCATCTGATGCAAGATGAGGATAGGGTATGAGCGTGCAATATAACAATTAAGTTTGTGTATTTTGGCATAATCTCTATAGGACCAGTATTCGGGCGTCGACCATTGTAGTCGGCTCATCTTTATGGTTGAGTATATTAAAGGGTGCTCTATTTAGATGAGTGGTATATTGAATAGGGCATTCAAGTCTCGTTAGAAGCTTGGTTATTTGGTATAGAACGGTATGCAGTATTTCTAAACTAAACCAATCATGTTAAACCGAATAGGACATAGATGTGGAAGATGAAGTACTAACGGCATCACCGGATACAGAGTCGTCGGTCAATTTCAACAGCATAACTTGTGCGACTGATGAGATCAAAGGAGAAACTTCACTCGTGCCAATGACCTTCATGGAGGTAGGTTATCAGTTATACTCGTTACGAGCCCATTCATCGCATACACAATATACTCATTTTTGATTATGTGCAAGATTATTTATAGCTATAATATGTATATATATATATATATAAGTAAATATATATATATATATATATATATATATATATATATATATATATATATATATATATATATATATATATATATATATATATATATATATATATATAACTATATATATATATATATATATATTTTATATATATATAAAAATATATATATATATGCATGCACACATAGATACATACATGCACACGTGCATAAAAATATGCAAATATACATACATATATTATATATATATATATATATATATATATATATATATATATATATATATGACTGTGTCTGTGTCTGTGTCTGTGTGTATATGTGTGCATTATTTAGTTTTCATGTATATATATGCATGTGTATATATATATATATATATATATATATATATAATATATATATATATATATATATATATAATATATATATATATATATATATATATATATATATATATGTATATATATATATATATATATATATGTATATATATATATATATATATATATATATACATATATGTCATATTAAACATATATATATATATATCATTACACCGTTGAGTCCAATCACTGACGCTCATGTACATGCATACACGCATATGTAGGCATGTATGTATAAATTACTCTTTTGCCTTTGCTCTACTGCCATTTTTTAAATCGAGTTTGGACACATTTCATATGGGGTCCATTCATACAGCCGGCGGCCGCCAGCATTGTCACCCTCTTCAACACAAGCCTCACGCATCTGTCTATACGTCGTGCATATCTAATAAACACATTCTGTGGGTTGTATGTGTACAATGCTCTTCCATTTTCCTCTGTACCGCAACAGACACTGCATACAGCTGTGATCTTCTGTCTGCTCTGGTTCGCTGCCAACTATACTTTCAACCTGTCAATCAATCTCACCTCTGTGGCGGCTGTCACAATCATATCCTCGACATCTGGGTTCTTCACAATGATGTTTGAGCAGATGCTACCAAGAACTGACTCGGATAGCAGCGGGTATGCTATAGTACAGTACTTTTTTAGCGTCCATCTGTCAGAGCCTGCTTATTTTCACGTCCATGATATCTCGGCAACCATCTCGGACACGCTTCGCAGTTTTTAAAGACCTTGTGATTATCGTTTTTGTATTACCGCATCTCTAGTGCACGCTGCAGCTTCGGACACGCTTCGCAGTTTTTAAAGACCTTGTGATTATCATTTTTGCATTAACGTATCTCTAGTGCACGCTGTAGCTTTAGTCTGTGCGGAGACCTTCGTGTTCTCAGATTCGAACTTCTAATTTTTGTTAAACTAAACTCGGCAGCTTCTCCGTGTTCAAAGGTCTTCTCATTCTCATGTCCGTGTGTGGTGTGGGCTTTGTGAGTCTTTCCGACACCCACAAGAGCGAAGACATGGGAGGCCAGCGCAAGCTACAGGGGGACGTCATCGCGCTCATAAGTGCTGCCTTTTACGGCGCCTATCTGGTGTTTCTGGAGGTAGGTAGTTTTCGTTACTACGTACCCCAGAATCTGAGTGACATGCCTGCGCACATATAAATTCTAGCAAACTTCACTGTGCTCTCGTGCGAGCATCCACGGTGGCTATCAAGGGTTCTTGGGTCGAGCTGATCTCTACCCCATTCATACAGGTATACTAAGCAAAATACGTAAACATCTTTCAATCTAGAAGTAGATATAATAGTTCATTTTTATGTGCGACCTTATTTACAATCATCAATGTATATGGAGTATGATAACGTTCAGCAGTGTTTATGCACATGTTTGAGCTATTCTAATCAAGTATACATCTGTTTAATCGAGTATCAATGTTAGCACATATGCAAAGGCGACGCCCGCACTGCAGATACTTATTGACACACCAGACCATTGCCACTCATACATTCCGGAGCACTTCCACTCACTCACTCACATTCTTTTTAATAGCAAAGAAGAGAGGTACTCATTCATTTTATTCACCATATCGGATCGTCTCACATACTCTACATATCCTGCCAGTTATCACACACTCATTGTACATACTTTCTATAACACGGCGCGGCGACACGGCAGAAAAAGATCGGCAATGAGGAACGGTGCAACATGATGATGTTCTTTGGTTTCGTGGGGTTGTGTAACATCGTGTTGCTCTCGCCAGTGTGCATTGTGATGCAGATTCTCAGTTCGGAGGCTTTTGTTTGGCCAGCAGGTGAGCTCTACAATATATATATACATGCGATTATCTCACTTTTGTGAATCAGGTCGACCGTATCGTGGTAGTGGCAGGTGAGTACTAAGTTAGTCTTGCCCATGTGACGGCTGCGGTTCTTCTGTGCATCTTTCCAGTACCCCTGTGCTGATGGGGCTGATTGGCCAGAGAAAGATGTCAAATAGTCTATGGCATGTAAAACATGAGTTGATCTGCTGTGAAATGCCTTGTTCAGCTCGTCACTTCAGTGGTGTTCGTTGTATCGAATGCATTCAAGCACGGATGTATATATCTATGCGTATCAGTATACCTCCACTACAGGAATGTGCGAGTATCACTCAGTATTCATATAGTATCATGGAACTCTGTAAGCCGCGTATAATTTCGTTAGTATTTTTCCAAACCTCAACGAATTTGTTTTTATCGTTCGTGTCAGTCGTATCGGCCGTGTTATACATAGTAGTGCATGATTCACAGCACATCCAGGCATACACCGATAAAGAATACGGCACAATCGCGAACCATCAGCAGCTCCTGACCCCCACTATATTTCCCCATCCCATCTGCAGCCAGACCGTTTATGTATCTCTGTCTGAACGCAATCGTTGGCACAGTCCTGTCCGATTATCTCTGGATATATTCTACCCTTCTTACGTCGCCTTTGGTCGCTACTCTAGGTGAGCTACATAAAGATTCCTACTATATTTCATTTACTTATATGTACATATATATATTCAAGACAATATGAATTTGTAATCACATGAGTGTGCATGCATACATGGGCACCGCCACCTGGAGAGCCTCGGTATACAGGAAGTATTTTTTACTGTAACAATCGTGTAGCTTTCCCCACGATACTGTTATTTTTCCCACTGAGTGATACTGTCATAGCTCGAAGTGATCTGAGAGCTCTCAAGTATGTGCACATATAGGTCTGCATCCTATCTCACTGGGATATTGGGTCCGTCGCTGTATATTTCTAGTTTGAGCTTGTCCGCAAAGATATTCAGAGTTGATGTAAAAGAGTTTAACTGGGTTGTAGGACTACACGAGACTCAGGGTTGACGTAATTTTTATCGTCTGCACCTTGCATCACAGGGCTGAGTCTGACGATACCAACTGCGGTCATGGTGGACTATCTCTGGGGAAATGTAGAAATTGATTCTGGATTTATGCTTGGCATGGGCTTAGGTAAGGCGATGCATCATCGTCTTATTTGCTACTTTAGTTTTTGAATCAATTTAATCGTATACAAAACTTTTAATCTGTTCACAATGTAACCCTCTGAATATGTGCACAACATATCGATTGATTTGAATGGGCAGTATCTTACATTCGGGATACATCTCGTCACCCACAAGCCGAAAGTATGCTTTAATTCAATCTGCAGTTCTGATTGCGTTCGTGGGCATTAATCTGGCATCGTATATGCCGTTGCTGAAATGGCTGTACGAATGGGTTCGGTCATGCGCGGGTGTCAAGGTTGCCTACATTCTGCTCGGATACAAACCAGATGCCTCGGAGAATATGCCTACTATACACGAGGTAGGGCCATGTGTTATGGTGTGAAGATCGATTATGGTAACACTGATAGACGCATGTGGGAAGGTGACTGTATATCGCTTGTCTCTACCCATGGTGTATGATGGAAAGTGTGTGTATAACCGTCTTATTATTACCATTGATGTGGCTCTGCTGAACATACATGCACTGACACACTTTAAGTTGACTCTGAGATATTCCATCTTATCGGAAAGATCAAAGCATCGGTGACTGTATATCGCTTGTCTCTACCCATGGTGTATGATGGAAAGTGTGTGTATAACCGTCTTATTATTACCATTGATGTGGCTCTGCTGAACATACATGCACTGACACACTTTAAGTTGACTCTGAGATATTCCATCTTATCGGAAAGATCAAAGCATCGAACATTGTTATGTTGTAAACTACATTACGATCAATCCTGTAGTCACCTGAAATACTGAGTCGATCACTCCGTATCTTTCTTTATCAATATAGGTATAAATCATGCAAATATGCAGGCATCGATACACAAGCTCTCGAAACGGTGTGCTGGGGGTCGACCAGAAGCTGGATTCGAAGAATAAAAATGCAATCCGGCAAACTGTACTGAGAGGCTCATGAACGCAACCACGCAAGGAAATGTTCGACTGCTTTGTGGATAGTAGGTGTAGCAAACCTTGCATAGATAAGTGGGCCAACAATGCCCCGATCAGACGACTTCTGCCAGTGGATGTGGGAGCACGCGGGGCCAGACTATCGGCCTATCAAAAGCTACTTCACCACTCACGACAGAGAGTGCCACTCTGACACAATGCATATGTCATGGGTGCGAGGCTGGCGCTGATGAGATTAAATAGCACTCAGCTGCACTGGTGTCGAACAGGGATGTTATTAGCGACGAACGTCTCAGAGAGAAGCTCTGAGGGTGACGACAGGGTAGGGCCCTGGGCCCCACTTCAGTTGAAGCAAAAACACTCGGCTGGCATGAACAGCAAAGCGGTTCGTATATACTGTCGGTTCTGAATCCGAATCCTCCTACGGCACCAATAGCTCAACACACACCTGCAAGCTGCCCCGCACAGATACAATACAGCCAACAGCTTCTCAGCCCAACACTGCAATTGGGGCGCACTGCATACACGATCTCGTAGGGCAGTGACATAAAAATCCCAACGGGCATGCTTATAAACTGCATTGTTAATTCGATAGGCGATGTTGCCGCTGGAGCTTTGGATAAGAACATGCAGCGCGAGAAAGCGAAACTCAGATCGCTTTGGGATACCAGCAGACTGATCCCGAGCGATAGAGGATATCCGCTACCAGCAGACTGATCCCGAGCGATAGAGGATATCCGCCATTGGCAAATTCTAGTATAGTAATAAAAATCGGATGGACTGTATTTTCATGACATGTTCGGCATTTCAAAAGTGGGTAAGAGAGCTGATTAGTTTACTTAATTACGTGGAGACCGTTCTGCAATGATTAGATACAAATAATTGGCGAATTCCGGGCTGTACGAGGAGCACCTAAGGTTCCTATCACGCAACTCCTACGTGCATGGTCTATCCGATGCATTAAATTTCATATTTGATCTGCAGTATAATATTTGCTGTTGTGATAAAGATCCAGTCCTAAGATACTACCAGGTTTGTACCGTGCCACAATGATAGTGTATGCAGCCCTTTCGGATGAGATTGTACGTATTTCGCCCGGCAAGACATATTCAGTGCACGTATGAGGTGCCACATGTGCGCACGATGCAATATGGTTTTCCATTTGACGAGTCGCATAAATTCAAGTTGTGACGGTTGTCCGTGCGGATGACTACCACAGCGAGCTCACCCATACTCACCCCCGGTCTTTGTCGAACTGTTGTCTTGTGATTCAAATTGAGATCACTGATATTGCATCTCATTTTGGCCGGTGTACGAGAGTTCGATACGACATGAAAGGCTTCGAGGTTAATTGTACATGCATTTTAACCCCTGACTTTCCAAACGAATGTTTTTTTTTTCAGTTCTCCCGACCGCAAATGCTGTAAAAATACTCTGCAACAAGAACACAATAATTATAAAACTTTTTGTTCTCAATTGACACAGACACGAAGTTTCCGATCGGCGACTGCAGATGAATACAAATGGTATCTATACTTTACTCAAATCGAAATGTAGGATCGATGTTTAGAAGGAATGAAAAATTCATAAATCGTACATGAGGACTTTCGATTGTGAAAGCAAGCCGATGTCGAGGGGAAGGTGAGCCCTCTTATGGGGGATACACTCCCAGCATAGCCGTAGAGGATGTTGTATCGGACATCGTAATATTGCAAGGCCATTCAAATATAGAAATACCATATAATTCAGATCTGAGCAACAGTAAAACATCGCAAGACGGTCTATATCTGAAGAGCCATACAATCCAGATCGTAGATCACAATGTACGACTTCAAAACGTTGTAGATTACTTTTGACTTGTACAATGGTCTCACAATTGTATGACAAGAATTTTGCAGTCAGCACATTGACATTGTCTGTGCAATGTCGATATTTAAACTGGTTTATTCTCTTTCAGAAATTTGTTTACTACAGACATGAAAAGCGAATATAAGTAAAAAAAGTGGCTGTAAATGTAAGAAGGTAACTAAATATATCGGTAGTGTATTGTGACAGATTCAATGCTGTATGCACCACTATAAACGCAGACTGACAGCAGAAAGTACGCGGTTACAGAAACAAACCAGAAATAAGAATCGGGTTTAAACACCAAAGGGGATATAGCAGTCCCCTGAAGTACTCGCAAATGTCTTTAGACGGTATAGACTACATATGAACGCCCAGAAGTGATGCGATAACCTTATTGTCGACCACCAATTCACCATTCCCAAACCCGTGCTTACGAACCCCAGCAACCCAATTATGAGTATTCTAAATCTACTCTGCTATTCGGAGTGCACCCAAACCGCCTGTCGTTGTCTGGCAACGTCGAATAGTGCCGTTCTTAATGAGTTTGCAAGTCCACACTAATTCACTTTAATAGCCGCGGTTTGTGTATGCCTAGCAAATTACTTAACACCAGCGCAATCCAGTTTCATTTCACCCGAAGTCCTTCCATTATTGCTTCAAATCTACATTTAAAATCTATGTATGTGCATATTATCACTTAAACTGCACCAGGCCTTTTGAACCTGGTCACCACAGCGCCGGTCAACAGAATGACAGTCCCAGCGGCAAAGGCCGTCTGCTTGATAATCGTCCAAACTTTCTGTCGTGGGCAAAGAAAAAACAAAGCATTATTAGCACTTCAGCCTCCAAGAATTGGATTGTTTGCGCTGCTGGCGTTCTAGGTCATTATTCACATTCGGACGACCTTACACGCATTGATTTTGGAATATGCAGATATGAAGGTATACGTGTGCATTCTAATAGTGTGTGCCAGGCTGGGGTCGTACGTTGGTATATACACCAGCTTAATAACTACGCGTGCACATTTGGAATGGACACGGCTACAAAAAAATGACAATACACATACAGAAAATACGCCACCCATCATCAAATTTATCCATGTCAACACAGCGTATTGCAGCGACATAGTGCGACAGTCCATGTGCGTGCCTGTGCATCCTGGAACCGCAACCATTGCAAAACAGCACACCCTTTTGAACAAAAGTACACACTAAACGACCAGGTCATCGTGCATAGTATAAACCCCCCCCAAAAAAAAAAATCGCCGTCTAAATCCGAATAAATACTACATGATCGGCAAAAGTTGTCGTTGAACTAGAAAATAAAAAAGGTGCCACCGTGTATGCGTCAAGTGGCATCGAGAAGATAACAAAGATAACAGTAAAGTGTATTAGTTGAAAATGACGAGTATGACAACGACACTACGACAGGAGATACTGCGGGTGTGCATCGGGATACCTTTTCTTGCTCGTTTGTGGCGAACATCATCGTTGCTACCTGTATCGGTTGGAAAGAATTGATAATTCACGATTAGAACCGCATATGCAGCAACGTCGAATGAGCCGTCGGGCTGTGGAACAAGGGTAAGATGAACACGGACGGATAGGAACGAAATAGTAATCTTGGCCTCACGAGCACGCACTAATGGTAGATATCAGCGAAGCGTAGTGCGAAATTGGATTAATAAGGTACATTGTATCGTATTATGTGGTGTAAAAGCTGGTATTTATGTGATTTGAGGGTCCATGAACAAACACGACCGTAGATCTGAGTATGCTCTCAGTCACTCACATAAAGGCCTACGTTAGGCGACTACATTGGCACACGAGTCTACAACTGAATATCTCGCCGTCCATTATACCCACATACACACGCGACTATATCTCAGGCTTTATCTAGGATGTTCGGTTCAATTCACGACAAGCGGTTGTTCATGTATCGATCATAGGCGATCCCTTATTCGCTTCCATTCGTTCAACTTGGGATATATGCTCATGACCCCTTGATAAAGACTGTTCGTCTTAAATGGTCTCGAGTTTTGTACGTGGACCGAATAGAGACTAACGGGCAAATTTCAAAGCAAAACATACTGTGTGTAAATAGCTTCATAACATACACATATTGATACACTCACACCCGCACACAGATTCTGTACTGCAATCGCATTCATACGTATATTCAGCCAGCAAGGCTTTGCGGTACAGAATCCCCGCTCATCTAACATAACAGTGCAGCCTATTTCTAAGGTTTCCCCCATCCCGCCTGCAGAGTAATGCTGGCGGAAGCTTTAAACTAACTATGCAAATTCCATCTGCCCTCTCAAACCCCACGTAGAGGTGCACCTATACTCGGTGAACCCCTGCAAAATACTATCTCCAGGGTTTAACGTCACGAGCATAGTATATATACACGGACATCCCCTTACGCCAGGAAATGATTTAAAAGTAATTTGTCAGCTTTTTGTTATTAAAATTCGTTCCTGCCGCCACTAGTCCATGGTATGGATGCATATCAATATTCAAGAAACCTTGAACACAGCCAACCCACCGATCCCAGATTCGAAGAATACATGTTGCACTGAGATGCTCAACACACTTGATCTAACAAATGCATCACGTAGCGGTGTCACACATAAGAGTACGAACACTAACACACGAGCCTGTATCGGCATAAACACGCGAATCCCGCTACGAAAACAACCCTATTAGCGCAAGTACAAATACTCAATTTGTATTGCAATAACTGTACGCTCTGTGTTCGTCCACACCGAATACTCGCGAAGTGCTTTAGGCAGATATTCAAATAATAGCATCGTGGAAGACACACACCACACACAAGCAGGTTTCACGCGCACATTTGATATGGTTTCATAAAGTAGGCGAGTATCACACTTGGCTGACCATAGGCTACTCAAGAGGAGTACAGAAGTCGCGGTAAGAAAGTCTATCAAGGAGTGCGTGTAAATGAATAGAAACTACTGTACCAGGGTGACACATACCACTGTATAACACCGTGCTTGATACAGCCATACACGAGTACCTAATACACAAAAAGCAACTAGTCAAAATCATATACACACCCTGCCTCGTCTACGACTCAGTTGTGCAGTGTCAAAGAAGGAGCCTAATTCTCCCAAACGGAGTGTCTATCCTTATTCCAAGCCCACTGGGGATACAGGACACCGCACGAGACATACAAGGTGATGTACCCACTAATTGCAAATTCACAATCTATCTATCACAGACAGCCCGAATGCAACCTGAAAATCAACACAGATATCTTATACATCACTCAGTTCACACGCATAATATATATGATACACAAAATACACATATAACCCATTAAACACACTGTATAATCTCTCATGAATACGATGGCTGTGCCCACAAACAAGCAGAACCCAATCAACTGAAGTGTGAGACCGTATTCAGCTGCGACACACTCCCTACACTATATTTAGAATACGCAATCATACTAAACATACAACCCACTAAACGTACTCTGTATCCTCCCAGAAATCCAAACGTCGTGCCCATGAGCAAGCAGAATCCACCCAGCTGTAGTGTGAAATCCCATTCAATGCTCACAGGTTGCGCAGCCTGCACAGCAGCCCCTCCCTGTTGCACTACGGCACCACCGGCCTGGCCTGCACCACTCGCAACACCATTAGCAACAGCTTGACCTGCGCCCATCGGGACGTGTTGCAAGTTATTCATTGTTATATTGTTAGTGTATTGTTATAAACACGTACGTCTTCTATTCGTATACACCAGTGTGTTGTGCGAGGTTGTTTACTGATAACCATGTATTATGAGGCTGATTGTATGTACGTACACAGGTATTTCTTGCATCAAGGTGTATCGTAAATATTTAAATACATCAATGATGTAGACCTAAAAAGCCGGCTGCTGTGGAACAATCCAATCATATCCGAATAATTGGCGTCTACCTCTTGTGAGTGACGGAATAAGTCTTTCTCTGCCAAGTCTAATGAGGAAACAAGCCATTTCACAGTTCTCAAAAACGCGCGCCATTTCGTCTGGCATGACTTTCTGTATGGGTATAAAATATATTTAATGTAGTGGACTCCTAAATGTTTTCAACACGTTAGTTTAGTGGCAAGGTTGCATAGTTAGTACTTAGTAGTACCTAGTATAACCACGCGCATCGCACCCTAGTAAGGTGATCCCCCGGGCATATATACCAGATCGTACAGGTGTACTATCGTGCACACGACCGCATCGAAGCGAAGCTTTACGTAATGAGTGCTACGGATGAACAGCCGTCAGCTGCGGCCTCTGTCAACGAAGACAACAGCATGCAGCCTTCACCTGAACCTTCTGAAGGATCTAAGTCGGTATGTATGTATATTTATACATAAATAGATACTAAAGTACACATGTTTGAGCTGGTATATGTTGCATTGACAAGTTGTGCACCATTATAATATGCATTCAGCCTGTAGAATTAGGACAGTTTCTATTCTAGTCACATACGGGGCATGGATTCCTAGTGACACAAAGTCTATAGCGCTGCTGAAAACATTGAGAAATGCCAATAGGCGCTGTTTGTTTGAAATTTAAAAGTATAGTTCTTGGAGGGATGTGTACCTCTTGTTGTGGCATGTCATTCGCTTCCTCACGAACAGTTGTTTCTTGTTTGTATTGTGTTTAGATCCCACCTCGCACGCGTTTGACAAAGTTATCGCGAATTACACTACATATCAATCATGTCTCAGCTATATAAATAGGTGTTCATCTGTATCCCAGTCCTAGTGTACCAATATTACTGCTTGCTCAATTGAGTTCTGTTCCGGTAATTTGTCTGTGCTGCTCTCGAGACCTTTATACATGTGCGTGCTAGGGTTCGCAAGCTGGTTGAGCAGGAAAGGTTAAATATACACCATCAAATGACCATAGATCAGACCTCAGACCCCAGTCTTTTCTGATACCCACGAGACATACAGCAAGTTGCAGTCATAATTGAGCCGTTCACATTGCTGGTGCTGGAATCGATTCTTAAAATGTGATCATATGAAATGTTATTGTATTAAGATGTGCCAGCATGAGGCATTTGCTATCAATTGGGCATGAAAGAAATCAAACTGCACTCCCTGACCGCCTCCCACAGCCATAATATGATAGTGATGGTGATCAACAGTGAAAAAGTGTGTTGGCGATGGTCTTTTGAAGGCATTAGTATATTCGCACGCCTTCGTTTTAAACTTGGTGGCAAATGGGACTGGCTCAGAAACTCACTGCTCAACGATATAAGATATATGGAGTGGTTTGCAGTATATATACAAACAAATATATCTGCATAAATCGCCCATTGAGCGCATCCCTTGGTACCTAAACACATACTACCTCGGAACGTTACAACACAAACAAACACATAATAGATACACCCACAACAAACTGGTCATTCCGGACAAGATCTGAACTTACATCATACATACATGGCAGAAATCTCTCTTATTATAAGCTATCACTAACACCTGCGTGGGCTCTCTGACGACGTGAGGGCAGCGTAATATACACTCACACCACACACACCCGGCTAGTATACGAGTTCTTTTGCGAGGAAACCAACAAACAAGCACACCCAATTCATCGGCAATCAATGTATACTGATGAAACACATTTGTCATACATTGATGCAATCTGTACTCACATGGTACTTCGGAGTTCCGACACTCCTTTTAGTAGAAGGGCAAGCGCCCACACACAGCTCATGGTTAGCTTGTCTGAGATGCTATTGCCGGTCAAGTCACAATATTGATGATTTAGCTGACGCTCCCATCGCTACGCCTGCACATGACAGCCTGACATGTCAATGCCCTCGTCAGAAGGAGAACTAGCACGCACACATGCACGATGGCTAGTTTGTCTTTCCAGCTGTCAATGGCAGGTGCACAATTGCATTGATATCCCATTTGGCGCTATGAATCTTTATTTTCGCACATCCACAAAAACCTTGATGTGGCTGTGTCCACGTTAGAGCAAAGATCAACAAACATGCACGCACAATGCATAGCTTATCTATGGGACTGATATTGGCATTAATTACCTCAGTGTCATTTGGCTATATTTGCATATCATCCGTCGTCTTTATTTTCATATGTAGTTAGTCACAATGGTCGGATGTTTCTGTGCCTGTACCCACGTTAGGAGAACGAGCACGCACTAACAATGACTAGCAATCTCTCGAGCTGATCTAGGTCGTAGTTATAATTGCATCGATATTCTGTCTGACTCTAGATGTCTTTATTCGCACCATTTGACAACAGCCCGAGGTGGCTGTGGCCACTTCAGAGGAAGAGAAAGCTCGCAGATTCGAAGCGTTGCTGGCCAAGTCAGAGACCTTTGCACAGTACGTCGAACAAGGCAAGGACGTATCGCACTTCAGAAAGGCGAGCAAGAATGGCGAGCTTATAAACACTCCGTCTAAGGTATACACTTATGTGTCGTGGGTGTATACTTCTGAGACGTGGCCGTGTATATTCTATATACCTCTTGTAACGAATAGTGTGGTTCTGTCCGGCATCTGTCAAGGTGTTATCCGTCAAGCCCGTATTTGACAATACTTATCTGTGAGCAGGGAAAATGTGTGCTATTGGACAAGAAGCGGTTAGTATTGACGAGCATGTGACACTTTATTCGCGCGGTGTAGCAGTTGAGAATATTCATAGGTGTATCGCTGTACGTACAGGGCACAAACATGGATGCTACGTACTCGCTTCACAACTGTATGTTCATGGCATGGTGAGCATCGGTTTTCTAATAACCTGTCTACTCGAATAGCATTGCAGGGGCATTGACGAATACTATCAACCACTAAAGGTGGTTATTCATGCATACGGCTGCGCTCGTTATTCTGGGGAGACAATTAGCTATGGCATTTAATTTGCTGTGTCAAGTGCCATCTTTATGTACACTATAAGAGCGCGTTAGCTCTGCGCGTGTTGTGCTATGAGCATATCGATCTTTTCTGTGAGGTATACTTGTATTATCTTAGTGTACTGTACGTAGCTGTGGCGTTAGAGAAATGCTCACTAGCCATCATTTACAATTGTCAGACTGTCTCTCCTGCCACCAACACAATGGTCTAATACTTGAACAAACACAAACATATATATATATATATATATATATATATATACTTCTATATTATTATATTAAAGTATTACTATTCATTAATTTATTATTGTATTCTATTATATCATATATAGCTCTGAACCTGTGTTCTTCATTTATATTGCTCGCACACGAAGCCCACCAACGGTTCGGGTGGTAGTATATCACACCGCCCCTGGGGTTACCACCTTTATATACACAATGCAATTCGTGGCTTGTCATAGTCCAATGGTATGCTATAAAAAAAACACCTGCCGTGGCACACTGTGACGCAGTTTCGAGGCATAAGTACAATTGTGCCTAGGCAGTCTAGATTGTGAGAGAAGCTCCCACAGAGCTATTTAAGGATGGCTAAACCTACTATGGAGATATCATAGAGTGGACGTAGGGTGGACACAAGCAACACTATAGCTGGAATATCTAACGCAAGTCAAAGGTGTATCTCCATATGGACTCTAAAAAAGTTGGTACATATATCTCTATGGGCAGCTATTGCAATCATTTCCAAAATGCGGGTGCCGATGGTGCCGGTTACATATGTGAAGTCGAATCTGTTTCTCCTGTTTCCTATTGCAGGCCAATGTTGTCCCGGGCGATAGCAGACATCGGCGAACTGAGGCGGAGGAGGATGAAGAGCTAATGCACCAAAAGGAGAAGGAGGTATATGAGATACGATTAAATATATATTTGCACATTTGTCGATTTATGCACGTGCCCATGTGTTTCTGTAGTTTTCCTGTTGACATGCAATCTCTGTATGTCATTGTATGAATGCGGGCTGGGTATTGCATATGTATCGATAAAGGTATGTGCCTCGAAGAATCTTATGTGGGCAAGCCGTATGTAATTGAGTGTGAGTGTGAGCACATTTAGGTTGTTTCACGTCTATCGAATTGCCCCTAGACTTGCCTCACAAGCGCATCGATTGATTACGTCCATTCGTAGAAAGGTCTGCTCGCTTCTGTTTATCCTTAATTTTCGCGCATTCAAGCTCAAGTTTGTTAAATAGCATGGGTTGTCCGACGGAAATTGAATTGGAACTCTTATGTGAGCGACCACATTGCTTCGTATATTTAGCAGATATAGGCGCTAATAACCACTTCATATGAAATCCATTCGAGATATACGAGGGTGCTTGTGTGATGTGCACATGCCTGTCCGTGATTGAACCGCCATCATATATTTGATATACGTATATATACATCACTGCCACAGGTGTTCATCTTCACAGAGTCCCCAAAGTACGTTGAGGGGGGCACCATGCGTGAGTACCAAATTCGAGGTCTCAACTGGATGATTTCCCTGTACCAGAACGGTATCAGTGGTATATTGGCTGACGAGATGGGTCTCGGTAAAACACTACAGACTATCAGTTTGTTGGGGTGGCTGAAAAACTTTCGTCATGTTAAAGGCCCGTTTCTGGTCATTGTTCCCCTTTCCACACAACAGGTGCGCGTTATATATATGCACACGGATGTATATAGTGCATGCTACAGGTTCTATATATAGGGTATTTAGAAAATGTACCATACTGTACATGCATATGTACGAATATTCTATAGGTTGTATATACTGGTGCTGTATCACAATATGTACATAAGAGATGCACGGACATCCAAACTATATTTCAGAGTGTATATACACTTATACGGGTGTGTGAGATAATTTTCTTGGACGTATATATAGATATAGATATAGATATAGATATAGATATTTTCGCAAATTCTTCGAATCAGTGGATTATGTATAGCTCGAGAGTATGTCATTGATTGGCTAGCATGTGTAGGTCGGCTGATGTGTTGTGTAGCCTAGACCTGAAATTGATATACTGAATTATGGCACGAACTGCCAAATCTTTCGTTTCCTTTATACTCGATTTGCCACTCGGAATGACAATGTCGATATTTTTGACCTTCTCAACGTATATTGATCCCATACAACTACTGGTAAATATATGTAGGTTCCGCGTACATGAAACTCGCATCATGTACCAAGACATTTCTGCCTCCATGCAAGACCTTGGCCGTTGCCTCATACTGCATTGTAATTTAACTTTCGTCAATGTCGAACAGAATTGGGTCAACGAGTTTGCACGCTGGGTGCCGTCGCTTGATGTGTTCTGCATCGGCGGAGCCAAAGAAGCACGCCAGCAAGCGGTCAAGGTATAGATTTTTACTTATACACACGCTGGCACGGTTTTTTAATATGTACCTAAACATGGTCCTTCTTCATGTTGCCAGCTAGTACACGCCTATTCCATTGTCTACTTGATGTAGTCAGTGTGGTGTGATGCGATCTAGTAGTGTGTGGCAGCCTTGTACGTTAGCTAGAGTGCCTGCACGAGCATACATTGGCGAGCGATCTGTGCATCATCGAGCATAAGTGTCGTGAAAATTTTGGGATATGAAAGTATGCAGTCAAGTATGTGACGAACGACCCTGGAATATATTATTCAGGGCAACTTAGTGCATCATTGCAGGGAAATAAGTGTCTGAGCGCGGAGATCAAGACGGAACGCAGTCTAGCGAATTCCAGCTTGTATAGCGGTTGGCTTTGAATCTACTTTATAACCATTGAAGGGGTTGGTAGATGTCATAAAGTATATACTCACACTCATTTATATATATATATATATATATATATATATATATATATATATATATATATATATATATATATATATATATATATATATATATATATATATATATATATGTATATGTATATGTATATATATGTATATGTATATATATATATATATATATATATATATATATATCCCACTCTACTGCGTGGCGGTCGACTGGTTGCCGCTCACATTTGCGTGTATATATGACTGTTGTTCGCGTGCATTTCATGTATATTGGGCATGGGTTCAAGGTATATGTATCAGTGTTCTGACTGCACTATGTCTAATACAATGCCCTCTCTGAAGCGCATGTTTTTAACACTTTCTAGGGATGGTCATATTAGTGTAGCTATTGTGTTGCATTTTGTTTCGCGGCGGCGTGAATGCACTTCTTCAGTACAGTTGGACGGAATCACTCAAAAAAACCCCGTGTTATACCTACGATTTCAACGTAAGTGGTTTAGCTTGTATGCTAACGCTCAATGTATCGTTATTTGTCTAGGACAACATGGGCAACGGAGAGCAGGGCGATTGGGACGTTGTCATCTGCTCGTACGAACAGACTATTAAGGAAAAGGCGAGTATCCGCAAGTTCAAATGGGAGTACATAATCATTGACGAGGCGCATCGAATAAAGAACGAAGACAGTTTACTCAGTAAAGTGCTCAGGGAGTTTACCAGCAAGCGTCGGCTGCTCATCACAGGTGAGTGTATGGACCCTTTCAGAGTGGTCTTAGTTACACATGTTAGAATAAATAGTACTTGCTACTTACTGAATACCATGACGTTTAAAAGACTGGTGTTTTTCATATTGGGTATACGGAAGTCATATCCTAATTGTGTGTACAGATCTCCCAATTGTCGATGTCCATATGTAGGTATAGTGCGCATACAAGGCAGGTTTGTTGGAAGCAAATCAACCGTGTGCTATGTTCAATGGTAATTCTGTATTTGTGTATGTCAAATCGGCCACACCGTAGGCATGCAACCGGTAGTAGCAATAAGCTACGCTGATAACATAATTACTCGATAAGTCCATAAATGATTCTGTATTCTTGTGGTATACATGGCTGCTTAACCTCAAATTGTGCATAGCACTTTACGTATGCGATACATTCCTTTGCAATGATCGACATATTTGAGCAATACCACAGTGCAAAACAATGCCCCAATGCCACCCTTCATGATGATACTCAGCTTCATATGTATAAGGATGCTCTGCTAGTGCCGGTTTTTATTCGAATTGGCAAAACACTATTACTCGCGGCATGAAGTATCCTAAGCACGAAGCTCTTAGACCGAAAGCCTTAGAATTCTAACACCACCACCCTTTATATAATTGTTCTTTTTTCCACCCTCTCCACACAGGTACTCCCCTACAGAACAACATGCACGAACTGTGGGCGCTGCTCAATTATCTAATGCCGCAAATCTTTCAGTCCTCGGATGATTTTGACGACTGGTTCAAAAAGGATAAAATCGGCAACGATTCTTCGGCTGTGCACCGATTACATCAGGTGTGGTGATAAAAATGTTCTATTCATTATGTCTGCCGAGAACCGTCGATTTATACATATATATATATATATATATGTGTGTGTGTGTGTGTGTGTGTGTCTGTGTGTGTATACGTATATATAAAATCAATGGTGAAATCATCGACCCTTGCATGGACATCGATAAATAAATATATATATATATGCATATGCGTATGCGCATGTACTATGTGTATGTATGTATGTATATCTATATAGCTGTATTTACTAATCGCATCAGATTCGTTAGGGTCAAAAGGCCGTTTTCTTGTGGCATTCGTAATCTAGAAGCTTGTCAAAATGTAAATTAACTATGCGTATATTATCAACTTGAAGTTGTAGGCAATTTGAAAGTATAGGAGTAGTGCTTATCCAAATGATGATATTTTATAGCACATAGCCAACAGATGTTCATATGGCTAACAATGAGGTTCAAATTTTCTGCGATACATGTAGGTACTCAAGCCATTTTTGCTCAGACGACTGAAAGCCGACGTAGAGAAGAGTCTGCTGCCCAAGATCGAGACTAAGGTGAGTGTCAAATAGTGCACTTTATGTCTAAGTACTTATATGTGTTTGCACGTGTTACTTTTCCAAGCGTGCTGCTTGCAGATCGCGCCACTGCCCTTCTTGTGTACATCCCATCAGATTCCGGGCCTTTACTTCGGATACGTAGCTTACTATCGTCAAGCTGATACGGCCATGCACATTACTGCTGTCAGAGTACACTAGTTGTGTATGTATGTTGCATCAGTTTTCAGGAGTGGTTGTAGTGCACCTGTCGCTTAATATCTTGTACTCGTGTATGCTCAACTGCGGGCTATTCAATTGTGCACGTTTTCCTTGCGTTCTCATTACAGGTATACGTAGGTCTCTCTGAAATGCAGCTAATCTGGTACCGTAACATTCTTAAGAAAGACGTGGACTTGCTACAGTCCAACGGCGCAAAGACAGGCAACAAAGTGCGCCTCATGAACATCCTTATGCAGCTGCGCAAGTGCTCCAACCACCCGTACTTATTCGATGGCGCCGAACCGGGACCCCCATATGAGGTGTGCGTGTGGCCTTTAAGTCAGAACCTTTTACATTTTAACTAACCCTTATATGAAGTGTGCTATGCCTTAGTCACAACTTTAATACTGTCATCTTATCCCTTATATGTAGTGCGTATTGCCCTAAACTGAGAATCATATACACAACAACACGACATATAAATGAGGTGTGTATCAGCTTAGAGTCAGAGCCCGTTATATTACATCTTGTGCCTAGAATAGATTTGTGTGGTTGTTAGTATCTGATCCCCATATTTTGCGCTTTGACCCCTATAAGAGGCGTATATTGGCCTAAACTCAGAGCACTGTTTATTTATACTTTAAGCCCTTTAGGAGGTGCGAACTGCAATTCACTCTGATTTGAAGTGTACACACTTTTTATAGCGAGTACCTATATTAGTAAATCTACCTATTTTGGAGCTCCGATGTACGCGTACGTTTTGCTCAATAGTTTTTGTGTTTATACCCAACCGACTTGGTAGCATCATAATGCAAAGTTTGCCTTATTGTGGTTTCATGAAGGTAATCCACTCGTGGATTGCAACTACATCGTTGCAACAGTTCTTTGACAGTCTTGTCAATGGCGCAATCATGTGTGCGTGTAGACATATATTACCAACGATCTGACTTATCAAGTATCAGGCATCGGTGTCAAAGTATACTATCAATTATCGTCTGTAGTATCTGGGGTTCAACCATACTTTACTTGTGTATCGATATCATCGAATGTTTGTGTGAATTTGCGAGGATCTGTAGAACATTTACGTCCAAATGTACATCTCGAAACTCCTCGGTGAATGACAAAGTGTTTTATTCCTGTAGCTACCTCACAACCTATACGGAAGTAATGTTAGTGTCGTTTGCATTCATCACAGACACGTGACCTACAACATCTCGCCCAATGTCCGTGGTAAGCTGTTGTGGTACATCCAAACTCTACGCACGGCTGTAATAACTCAACTCCCTTTGTAATTCATTCGCACAGATATACGACCTGCAACATCTGGTCAATGCCAGTGGTAAGCTGATGGTGCTGGACAAACTCATGGCAAAATTACAGTCGCAGGGATCACGTGTGCTGATTTTCTCGCAGATGACGCGCATGTTGGACATCTTGGAAGACTACTGTATTTGGAGGTATTTATGTATCTCTTACCTTGGAGGAACTACCGTGATCGATGAATTTTTGTACATACTGTGAGTGTGAATTACATGGCGTGCATTCGTGTGTTTGCTCTACATATCAATTTCGACTCGTATACTTTTTGAAATCACCAAACGAGTGCGCAGATATTAATTGTGATTTAATGTACGCACCATATTACTATCGCAGTGAACAAATAAACTCCTTTAAAATAGGTTAGTCTCACTGAAGGAACACACCTGTAAACTTACAATATGGGATCAAATCATTTCCGTTCAATACATAAAAAGTTTGCTCTGCTTTGCAATACAACTCCGTAGACCCTGATCGATATGCTTACAATAAGACCAACATGTCCTCGCCAGAAAGCGCATTCACTCAGTTAGACAATTTTTGGAAAGAATGCAACCGCTAGTGATCAGATATGTTTAAGTTAGCAATAACACCTACGATTTCATGTCAGGAAATACAACCACTGTCGGTTAGATGGCAGCACAGCGCACGCAGATCGACAGGCGAGCATTGATGAGTTCAACAGAGAGGGCTCAGAGAAGTTTGTGTTCCTTCTGAGTACGCGTTCTGGTGGACTAGGTATCAATTTGGCCACTGCCGATTCAGTTATTATCTATGATAGTGATTGGAATCCTCAGGTGAGTATGTTTAGGCAAACATGTAGTAAAATATGTGGGCATGTTGATGTGTACAAGATATTGTGCGTTTCTAAGTACAATTACGCGCACGCGTGGGCGCTATTATCAATTTGATGACAGCTGATTTAGTTGAAATCTAGGCTCGTGATTAGACTCCTCATGTGATATACATGAATTGAAAGAAGGTATATATGAATGTTTGTAGTCTTCACACAGCTACGCGTATCTGTGAGCTAAATATCAATTTAGCCATGGCCGACTGGCTTCTCTATTAAGATAGTGACTGGAATTCCCAGGTAAGTACAATATAAGCATGCATGTATCAATTGAGTTTCCTATTGGAATTTTATATTGATACCAATATGTATGAAATTTCACTCATAGTGTGAGTATCAATATGATCACATTGCCCTCTACAATTGTCCGGCCTCCATGGTTACGTTCTCCGCGGTAGACTTTCTTACTAGCATAGAAAAATATTCATGCTACATGCCACGGCTTCGAACAAATGTGTGTATATGCAGCATATTTTACTACAAAGGATCACATATACGAAATTTGGCATAGCGTATAAACAATAGATACACGACTTTGACACAACACTTCTTGGATATACGCATGCAGATGGATCTGCAAGCCATGGACAGAGCACATCGTATCGGGCAGAAGAAGCAGGTACGAGTATTCCGTATGATCACGGATCAAACTGTCGAGGAGCGTATCGTTGAGAGAGCGGAGATGAAGTTGCGCTTAGACGCACTGGTTATTCAGAAAGGCCAGTTGTCCGGTCAGAAGAAACAGCTGGATAAGGACGAGATCTTCAATATGATCAAATGTGGTGCCGATCATGTTTTCAGGTGCGTTTTTCTGGGCGAAGTGTTTCCGTTTTGGAAAATAAGGTACCATTTACCTGTGAATTAGAATAGGATATTTGCTTTCTGTGTAGTACGGCAAACTGTTCCTTTTTCTGAAGAAAGTCTCAATTGTCTGTGAAGTAAAATAAGGCATTTACTTTTTGTGAAGCGATTTATTATTGGACTGTGACGCATAAAAACCGTGATCTGATGTCAATGTCATCAGTCCAACTAACTGTATCGCCTGCGTATAACACCATGACTTCATCAGAATGAAAGACTCTACCGTTTCAGACGCCGACATAGACGCGATTCTCGAGGACAGTACCAATCGTACCAAAGACTTTGAGGCCAAACTCAAAGCCGCTGGCATGGAACAGCTGAAGCAATTCAGTCTCGAGGATGCAGGTGGCAGTGTGTATGACTTTGAGGGCAAAGATTACAAAACTCTGAGTGGATCGACTACAAGTAATACCCGGAGTGGCGCAGCATTCTTCGATATCGGTGTGTAATTTGGTACGAATTATGTGCCATTTGTATGTATATGCATGTGCCGTGTCTGCTGTTTAAACTGTCTGATAGCTAGTTGAAAGTGTGTGTGACCAGGAGGCCAAAGTATTTAGCTTAAGGTCGGTCCTGTTTGCGTCATTGATATTTCAGTTTGATGATTTGGCTCTTTCAATTTCTGTGGTTGCTGATGTGCGTGCCCTCGGTCAGAAAGTCGTGTGGAATTCTGAGTCTTGTCATGGGACAATTCGGTGATGGCGCGAAGATCGAAATCATAGGCCATATTGTTGGTAGCGTTTTAGGGTTTAGGTCTATTTTCGCACCATCTTTGACAATTCGTGACATCAACTCGTGTTCGCAGCATATAAACATAGAAGCATTTATGTCTACAATCGTGTGAAAGAGTCGCCTCCAGTGTGAAAACGTGATTTGTCTCTGAGTTTAGCAATGTTAACCATCCCCATCGCTGACGCAGTATTAGTTCTAGAAGGCCTTCGGGTTTGAAGACAAAAAAGAGTCCATGAATGTATACACCAAACTGACATATGCACCCACACATACCAATACATCCACTTGATTTGTGTAGGTAAACGAGAGACTTCCAGGGTGACCACATACAACGAATCGGAGATGGGCAGAGTAGAGACCGCACCCAAGGTACACGTTGCCCGTGTTCCCAAGGCTCCAAAGAGTATCACAACCGAACCGCACCAGTTCTACGACCCCAGGTTACTGGAGCTCTTACAGAAGGAGAGATACAACCACTGGCGCGAGGTATACAATGTGAATTTTTTGTGCTACGAGGGTGATATGGGTGGCTACAAATACATACGCGGACGTATTTAATCATACATATTTATGTGGGCCCTTTGTTGCTGTTTGCACGGTCTGTCTTGTATACTTACGTATCCAGGAGCACGAGTGCGTGCGTGGACAGCCATAGATTTCTGGGTGTTGCTCTACATCTCACGCATACACATCAAATCAAAAATCTGTACAGGTGGATTACAAACAAGTTCCGACAGGCACTGCACTCGACGAAGATTGGGACGAGCAAGAGGCGGAGTGTGCACGTATCCAAGCCCTTATTGATGTAAGTGGGATGACCCCGTACACGGCCGTAAGCTATTTCAAAGTTCTGAATTTACTGGCAAACACTGCCACTGTGTGAGGGCAACTTGGAGCCAGGCAAGAAACATTGCTCTTGCACAATATGCAAGTTTTCTAATTCTGGTTTATGAAGTAGCTGATTCAGTTTATCACAAGCCCTATTGCTAAACAAGAGATGTCAATGGCAGTCATGGCTTGTCCATGAGAGTTCCAATATCGAGACATGCGTCTGACGAAATTTTTGCGATCCCTATTTTCTTTTGTGCTATGTAGTTCATGTCTCTGGCAGATGCTATTTGACATGTATATCATTTGGGGTTTCATGTAATGTAGTGTCATCAATGTTTTTTCGTCTCATTATCATTTCGTGTGTTTCTCTGAGTGTCTGAGCCCCTCACAGGACAGCGTATTACTGAGAATACGATGTCAGAGGGTATTAAAATCACGCCAGATTTTAAATGGTCACTATATTCTTACGTGTCTCATCCATTACTTGGATTGTATTTTAGGTGGCTGAACCGCTTACCGAAGAAGAGCAGGCCGAGAAAATAAAATTAGAGTCTAGTGGGTTCAGTGATTGGGGTAAAGGTGATTTCAGAACTTTCAAGACCTCATGTGCCAGGCATGGACGCAAAGACTACAACGCAATTGCTGAAGATATGAAGGTAATTGATCCAGTGCAGATATATAGTGCAGGACACCAGTTGTATCTCAATCCTGATGTCAGCCTTGGGCATGTTCAGCACGAGTGTGCATTTTGCGTGTCTATCTGTGTGTAGTTTGCATATTGGATCGCATATGAGTGTATATGACTGTGTACAAGATTTATGTGTACATGTATATATACTTATATATATATATATATGTATGTATGTATGTATGTATGTATGTATGTATGTATGTATGTATATATATATGTATATATATATATATATATATATATATATATATATATATATATGTATATATATATATACGTTGTCGTCTTTGTGTGTGCGTGAATCGTGCGTTCATTTGGTGCGTATGGTGTTGTGTATGTGATATGTGTAGCATGTGTTGTGTTTTGCGTAGATAATGTGTGTAAATAATTTGTGTGTTGTACATCCATGTGAGGCCAATGACGATAGTGCAGAATATTTTAAACAAAACGTGATCTGCAAATTTTGTTTCTACTGATTACAACAGTGAGGCACATCGAAGCTGGTAAGCTGAACATAGGCTGATCCGAATCATTATCACATCTTGCTTTATATATATATATATATATATATACGTTGTTTCCTGGCCTTTTTATTTTGACATTGGTATATAAATACACATCAATAACAACGGATCTGAATGACGCGGCTACTTTTCCAACTCGATCTGCAGACCAAAACGGCCGAGGAGGTAGAAGCATACAGCAAGGTACTTTGGAAACGCTACAAAGAGATACCCGACTGGGAGCAATGGGTGTCTAAAATTGAGAAGGGAGAAGAGGCGATACACAAGCGAGAGGCAACGGAACAAGCTCTCATGGACAAGGTATCTGGTATTTTTCTTTCGATACATGAGAATGTGATGTAATAACCCTGGATAAGGTCTGTTGCGCACAACACAGGTTATATAATTAAGTGTTGATAGTGGCTTAGCTTCGGGTGGAAATGAGATTCGCGTCCACGCGACTACCATTGTGATCTTCATGTATAGCAGCACTAAGGAATGTAAATTCACGATAGTCAACCATCAAAGCACGCCGCCTTATACAAATGCTCTTGGTAATCATCTAGTGTGTGCTACAGAACAGCTGTGACTTTGCCCCAAAAGACACCTTGTTGCCATGTACTTTTCATGTAGTATGTGTACACAATAACCGTATGCAATCGACTACACGTGTGCCATACATGCATCAATACACTTTATACACTTTGCCTCTGCAAATCTTTTACTGTCTAACAACGCTATGTCCTCTAATCTCCTATTTCTTTCCGGCGCAGGTGGCTTCATACAAAGACCCCTTCAACACGCTGCAGGTGCCATATACCACTAGCACAGGAAACAAAAGCTACAACACAGAAGAGGATCGCTTCATGGTAAGTGGTGTGATCAATTTTCGTTATTAACACGTAGGTGTGCTTCGCCACACCTCTATTTGTATTCTCCTTTTTGGAACTACCTGGGTCCAACCAGATATGCACTGTCTATACTAGTATCTATATGCGAGTACACGGAACTCCAAACGATGATTTGAAACCGTGTAAACCTTCAGTCAACCCCCGTTGATTACCTCGGAAGCGTTGGTGAACATGCATCTAAGGCGCATGAAAATGATATTATGTGAATTTCTCCTTTACTCTCGATTCAGATTTGCATGTTGGCCAAACTGGGACTAAACACAGAGATGGTTTACGACTCTATATTGCGGGAGATACGTATGGCGCCGCAATTCAGGTTCGACTGGTTCATCAAATCACGGCTAAATACAGATATACAGAAACGCTGCAATCAACTGCTAATCATGTTGGAAAAAGAGATTGAGGAGAATGCAGGTAACAAATCCAAGAAGCAGCGCAGATGAAGGTTATGGGTGCCCCATACCAAGTGTATGCATATGCATATACAATTAATTGTGTGTGAATTATACGCAGATGTGGTTGTATATGCAAATACGTGATACTCATCAAACAGTTCTAGGCGTCTATTTTATGGGATAGTTGACCGGTTGCACTCCTACACCGTATCAAACAATAAAGAATGAAATGCTCTCGGATCTTTAGCGTCTCATAATTATAATCCAGTTGTATATTTTCGGCGCAATGCCGTCGATTGTATGTCAAGAGGCACTTTTTATTTGCTTTCGAATCCACGATAGATCCTATTTACCGACATTCAATACAATTGTGACACAAGATCATAAAGTACCATCGAAGTCTAGATGGGATTCTGTTCGCAATTAGACTATGTGGTCCCTCGAACCTTTGCTAGGACACCTTGGAGAAAATTCTTGAGACAGCAACGCAACTCAAGCATTTACGCACTGCTGTAGTTTACTGAATACCGAGTTTTTAGATCTGAATACGCCCGCGTTTTGTGTAGTGATGTATCTCAGCACTGTATGTACTAGCACACGTTCGTTTACAATTATGGAATGGCCCGTGATAGCTTTTTTTGTATACCTGATATCATCAGACGCCCCAGTTTACCTTCCCAAGGACTAGGACCCTTCTGGGTACCAGATCCTAAGCCCCGAACCTCCCCTACTCGATCAGCCACCTCTGGGCTTTTAATCTTGTCGGCGAATCCATTCATAGACCTGGAGATCAGATGTAGATTTCAAATAAAAAGTTAAGTATGGATGGTGGGACATCTCGGTAAAAAAATACTGTGCAGATGATGACATAGTAGCAAAACCGAAAGTATTAACATCTAGCAGGAACACAACAGCTGCGAAGCAGGGATTCACATGGCTCCAGAGGTTCTTATATGACACCATTTCCACTGAGTGAATTAGACAGGGGAACTTTCAAGTCACATAGAAGCACACAGAACATCACAGTCGAGCCTTACTTGTAGCCATTGACGTATACGATCAAGTCCGCGGGAAGTTCACTCTCATCTGTCAGCACGACTGAATTTTCATGAATGCAATCGACTGTCACGTTGCTTCATAGTTTTGCCCGCCCAATGACTAACTCTGGTGCTCTAATATCCTGTAATGAGTAAATAAGAAGTGTTTGGTATCTAGCAAGTAGATGTGTACTTTGACAGTTACTAGATACAATGGTGTCGATTGACGATTTGTATAAATTAGCACTGTTTGAAGTTTGCCTCAGCTGTATATATATGCAAACAGAAAAATTTCTTACTGGAGAAGACATTATCACAGCCATGCACATCGCTTCGAATGTTTTCACTGTGCTGTGACAACAACGGCTAACAAGAGACCTTGCAGCAAACAAAAGCAAGAAGCAAGAAGGAGATACGTACTGTATATTAGCCTGAGCCTCGGCAAAGATACTCTTCATGAATTAACCAGTGTCATCACAGCCCATGTCCAAAAGAAACCCTGCGACCGCCAACTGTTTGTAAAACTTTTCATCTCTCCGCGATATTTCTTCCGCAACGCCAGCTTGTATCTTCGTGAAGACTGTGCATGGCACTGGTGCTAGTAAAAGGTCGGCATTGTCTATTCCGAGTATAGCGGATCTAATAAGAGTGACATCCAGTAATTATAAAGCGCAAACGAATATATAAATGTGAGATGTGCTTGGGCGACATTCAGGTAGGCCGCAGGCGAAATTCGACGCGCCATCGCTTTATGCTCACTTGTGATGCTCATTGTATAGTAGAAGTGGTGGCCAACACAATCGTGACGAGATTGTTTTTATGACTGTACGAGAGCGTCATACCTTGCATCATCAGGCTAAATAATTTGCAGTAAAAGCCACTTATCTCACTGATAACATATTTACATGTACTAGTATGTGTATCTGTTTTGCCGCGCAAATTCTAGATAATTTGGTATTAATTTATACGGTGAATTATATATTGGTTTAATTCTTCGAACGCTATGGATGTACCGATGTAACATTCCGTATATTTAGCTATTCAACCATGCATTATGCTTATACATACCTGTGTATCTATCTTGGCCACTAGCGTCGATAATCTCTGTATCATAGTCACGCTCCCTGCACCACTCTCGTACAGCGCGGCGCATATGTCGTGCGCAGAGCTGTTTGAGCCGAGCACAACACATGACTTGTCCTTGTATCCTTTATTGTAGATTGCGATAATAGTTAGGGTAAATAAGAATCACATAATGCAAGCAAACGATTGGGGTGATGATTCGATACTGCACAGAAAATGAGGGATGTCAATTTTTGCTGAGACTGTTCGTGAGGTAGAAGACGAGAACATACTAGGCGTAGTTACACAGTATGAAACACCGGTATGATATGTTAATTTGATTCAGCCTCTCACTAATGTTAACAAAATGTATACACATGGTAATTCCAAAGAGAGAGAAACCACTTTAGACTTTTGCACACCTGTATTCATGTGCACTCGAGTGATGTATCTCGCCCTTGAACTCATCCGCCCCGGGGAAATCCGGGACATTTGGCAGTCCGAACATGCCAGTCGCCATGATCACGTGGTTGAGGCATAGCACGTGCGAGTTTGTATCGTCTCTTGTTACGTTAACTGTCCACCATATGATCCTACCTCGGATACACTCGATAGCCAAACAATTCCGTGCTGATCTTAAAGAAGAAATCGACACTTACCTTTGCATTGCTGTCGTACACAGCTTTCCTACAGATAGTGCTGCCCAAAAATTCAAGTCAATCAGAATAAATATATATCCAGCCAATCGTACATCTTATCCTTTGGTGTGAACAGCGGTCAGAAATAGGGGAACATCATATATAAGTGGTAGTACTGCAATGTACAAGATATCCCCGAAGTGTGATCATAACGATGCAGACCCATCTCAAATATGCTATAAGTATTCTTAAGTTTAGTACGACAAGTGATGAAAACGCGACGCAAGAGGCTATCCTACATATACTCATATAGCTAGCACAGTAATCGTTGAAATACACTCACAAATCGTAACACATGGCCCATGTATGTCTGTAAGATCTTCAACTCACTCTCCAGGCGTGACTAGAGCAATTCAAAATTTCAAAGGTTATTTGGACATCCACATGAACATGCAAAACTGAACATCACTAACCATAGCGCAACACGTGTATCAACTCACCTGTACTGGATCATGCAAACAGAAGAACTTGCACCGATGTCGCCAGCTATCCCCGGCCTTCACTCGCTTCTTCACAATAGTAGCCGGTACAACTATCTGCTTCAGCCTGACTCCCAGCATGATACTCGCTTGGCCCCCGCCACCGACCACATTGTAAGTCACCTACGCTCCCAGCATACCGCTGACGTCTGCAATAGGTGTAACGTCTCCGTCTACACTCCAGTTTTTAGGTTGAAATTGAGTGAGTGTGCTGGTTAGCAAATTTTGTATTGCATCCTTTCCTCCCATCGTTTTGATATACCATGTGAACGACACGACGTCGCGCCAGATTCTGTATTGAGAACCCAGATTGTGGAGATCGTTAGAATGGAATAATTCATATCTCTATATCAAGACCATATTCTTAGTTGGTCCTGAATTATGGTTTTTGGCTTTGTAAGTCAAGTTAAACGTAACACTTTGTTATTCCGATTTTCCTATTTTTTTTGTTCAATTCTTGAGAAAGACTATAAAAAATAACCTCAATACAAAGTTATAGTTTTACTTGATATATACCGGTAAATTGGTATTAAGCACCGGCCCGGTATCCGACCTTTTACCGAAAGAATATATTATTTATGTACTTACTATTATAAACGAATTGACGAAGACATAAACGTGTTGCATATGGATCGATACATTAAGTATACCGTAACGCCAGTCTATTTTCCCCTTCGCCCTCTCGACTTGCAAAAGGCATACTCTTGATATTGCGATCGAATCCTTAATGCTCGAGCCACCGTTAATTGCCAAACTGCAGTGCATGAGAACAATTTTGCTAAGTGACTCCATACTTGACTCCTAAATTATTAGATAAGTAGTAAAAATGGCTGGGTAATATAGAAACTGCGCTCAAAATATGCTCGACTGCATGCACAAATGATCCACTAGCAAACAATGAAACGCTTAGCCAACGCGAAGGAAGTGTACTGATAAACGCTGCCACGTGTTAAGATAAAACGCTTAGTCAACGCGAAGGGAGTGTACTGACAAACGCTGCCATGTGTTAAGATAGGACCTCGACAGAGAGGATGATATGCAAAGTCATGTGCCCGTAAACCTTTGCATGAATGTTGACAATTGCAGTATCCACTTTATAGCCATATTGACTAGCCATTTGAATACACTGTACGAATACGCCCATATTGACTAGCCATTTGAATACACTGTACGAATACACCAACCTTATCAATAATCCCTGGCAGAGGTTTACAACACTTACTCCTTGACTACTATATGTAGAAATACGGTCTCCGTTCAGTCTAAAATATCAAGATCAAATGAGATAACATATTGGCTTTTAATTGTATTTAAAATAATTTAATACAAATTCTTTTTCCAATATTTCCAAAGTGTTCCAAATTCACTTTGATGGCTCCAATAGCCTGAGTATTTGGTATGACTCATTTACTTGGACTTATTTGAGACGATAGTAGATGTAGGATATTATAAACTAAATTTTATAATCTTTGAACTACTACTTTCAGGTTTTGGTCTTTCCGCCAAGAATCCAATAAGTCTTTTCTTTTTTTAACTTTTCTTCAGATGAAACTTTATTTATATTAGCCAATGTATTAACTTGACTTACGTTATTATGTCTATCTACAAATTAGGCATGTGGTCATGAAAGCTTAGTACTTCTAGTGAAAATTATTTAATAAAGAACAGCTAGAGGTACGTCCTGTGTGATCGAGGATATTAAGGCTCTTACCAAGAGGCAGTCCCAATCATTCTGACACAAGCTACCACTGCTAAATCCTAACTGACTTAGATTGTATCTTAGTTTATATAACATAGTTTAAAACAGAAATATCCATCGAACTTTACATATTTTTCAGTTATTTAGTAGTTACCGTAGTGTACTGCTTATAGACTGTCTAATAATTGCTTACTATCCAGCGACCGGACTGTAAGTATTCTATACTACCTCATAGTGGCTATACTACCCTAAAGTAAGTTACACGCTAGTCACTATACCTAGACCTTATTAATTTTCCTGTTCTTGAGCTATTACTATGGCTAAAGGAAATTCTAAAGGCAAGGGAGCCGCCAGCTCTAAGCCTGCTAAGCCTGTTGAGGTTCCTGAGGTTACTGGGGACACTGGTCCGTCTGGTACTGAGCCTGCCGTTGAAGCTGTAGAGGACGCCGTTTCTGAGCTTGGTTCTGATGAAAACTCTGAGGATGACTCGTCGGACCCTAAACCCTTGGAAGAGGGGGTCTCAACTGCCGCGAAAATGCTCGCCAGCGTCCGTGTGTCTCCTAGTAGTGCAGCCCAGGGCATCAGCTCGCCATCTGACCGCGAAAAGTCAGATATTGGAAAGGCTATATCTCCTGAATAAGTGGAGGAATCGTCTCGAGATCGACGGTTTATTACTACTGAAAGTCAGCCCAATCCACCTATCTGCCTCGCCACCGAATGTTGGGGCGGAAGACGCAAATGTTGGGGACGCCGTAACTCGACAACGAGTGGTTTGATTTTATCAATCTCGACGCAAAGATGAGGTTTTAAAGGAGCTAGCCGCTGCCGCAGTTTCTGACTCTTCGATCTTATCCCACGTGGCCGATATTCTTCCTATACCGAAAAGTCGGACCTGAGGCCCACAGATTTACCAGCCAACAGGATTACCACTGAGCCAGTTACCACTGGTGAAGTGGGTACAACCTTAATATTTAATCTCTATAGCTTGGAAGCTACAATCGACCACCCTCTCGACAAACCTAACCCTGTCAGAGGCTTACCACCCTCATAACATCGATCCTCATTTACCATCTAACCCTGGTATAATCGTTATACTAGTACCTGACTAGAGAGTACCCACTCTAGCACTGAAGACGAGGAAGTGAGAACCAGACAACAACGTCTCAGGCTAATACGTTCTGGTATGCAAGTCCTTGAGGACCGTCTATTGAATGACTCTGACCTTAACGATAAGAAAGCGGATAACATTCGCTATCTAATCGATTACAAGAGAAAGGAGATAGACTCCATCTTGGCACTAGCAGCCCGTAGCACTGAGCGTGAACCTCGTGAACGCTTCGAACCAAGCTTTATAAAGCAGCTAGGTAACGTAAAGGCTGAGGTCGATTTCTCTACTAATGAGAGTACAGTGTAGACACTGAAGGCCTTCGACCAACTTAAGGAGTCTGCCAGCCTTAAGGATAAGCAGATGATAAATGCCTTTATCCATTTCTGTGAGTCAGAGGAATGGATAACTATCTTGAAGGCCTATGAGCCTAACTGGAAAGCCCTACCCTGGCGCCAGAGAATAATATACTTAACGCTTTCTTTGAAGATGCACGTGACCGTGAACATCTAGAGTCTCGCAAGACCTTTGCAAACGATACTACTATTTGAGGTGCTCTAGCTCATATGACACATATGAACACTCGGATGGGAGGTCGTACCTATACTGGCGAATATTTATTAATTTGTCAGATGATGGAGACTCTGGGGGCTAGCCTATTTAAGAAGGTCAATGATGATATTATAGCTTATGGTAAATTGCGATCTATGCCTTGGTCTGTCTTTGAGAAGATAGTTTAAAAGCATACCAACTCCTCTACTAGAGTACTTAGTACCTTGAGCTTTACCCAGCCCGCTAAGCGTACCGCGACAGAGAATAACACTGCGCGTAATACTAAGAAACCTTGCACTACTGCTGTAGGTGGTAAAGGCTCTACTTTTACTGAACCAAAGGGTGAAAGGAAGGAGAGAGCACCTTGCAAGAAGTGTGTGTTACAACCTCACTAAACGTGATGGCAAGTGGAATGGTAACACGACTCTGTTAAGTGTGCACCAGGCAAGCCAAACTTTGAGACTAAATGAAAGAGTGTACTACTTGCAAGGGTACTAACGGTTGGCACAAAGATGATTGTAAGAACATGCCGGACGTCCAATTTAAGCACTGACAGTTCTATATGTGTGCACTAGAGCAAGATTATGAGAAAAAGTTCGATAAAATCCATACCAAAAGAGATGAACGTATATTTCAAACCGTTTATGTAAATGGAGAAAAGTTTATAGCACTTTTTTTTTGATCCAGGGGCTGAAGTCTCTGCTATCTCACGCCGAGTAGCCTACGCTACAGATATGGCTATCCATAACGAAACAACTAACTTGATTTTGGGAAATGACAAAGTTACCACTTGCGAAGTAGCCATTGACTATGTAAACGGTGGCAAGGTTGCTAGGCATTACCTTACTAGTGCATACCTATACGAAAGTATTTACAAGCCATTGACTATGTACAATAGTGCAAACCCTATATGAATTGTCAGAGATAGAAGAGAAGTAAAGACTCACCTAATCGTTACTGACATGTCTCAGAAATACGATTCAATTATAGGTATGACTGATCTTCTCAGTTTAGGTATAACTCTCGCTGGTCTACCTAATAGGCTAGACCCAAATAAAGATCAGTCAGATGATAACATGTTAAAGATACCTAAACCTCCGGAAGGTGTAGCAAAAGATACGATTCCTCACTTTACCGATATAATCATGGACTTAATTATACAAAACAGGAAGATTGCAATAACTGACTGGTGCATGTTCAAGTTCTCTAACGGGTACGTTAAGCTTGACTTAACAAACGTCGACTTCTTTAAGTTAAAGTGTCCTTCACATAACTACGTGAGTTGGAGACACAAAGTCGTTGTCAAAACCCAAATTTTAGATTGGTTAAAACAGGGTCTAATTGAAATCAATTATGATGCAGCCCCAGTTAACTTAGCTCTCTTAGAGGTCGATCAATATAAATCTGATGGAACGTTTAGTAAAACAAGAGTAGACTTAATTATACAAAACAGGAAGATTGCAATAACTGACTGGTGTATGTTTATAGTTCTCTAATGGGTACGTTAGACTTGACTTAACAAACGTCGACTTCTCTAAATTAAAGTGTCCTTCACATAACTACGTGAGTTGGAGACACAAAGACGTTGTCAAAACCCAAATCGAAGATTGGTTAAAACAGGATCTAATTGAAATCAATTATGATGCAACCCCAGTTAACTTTTCTCTCTTTGGCGGTCGATCAATATAAATCTGATGGAACGTTTAGTAAAACAAGAGTAGTACTAGACCTGTCGCCAATCAACAAACTAATTCCGCAACATAGTTTTGTTTAACAAGATAAGCGAGATACTACGCAAAATGGAAGGTGCGATGATCTTTTTAAGGTAGACTTAAAAAGCTGCATCACATCAATTACAAATATATGAGCCGCATAGGAAATACTTTTCCTTTACTTGCCAAGGTAAGAAGTACCAGACTTTAAAGGTGCACCTGAAGGCTTACACATAACCTTCTTTCTTCCAACAAGTTATGATGGAACTATTTGCGGACCTGTTGGATAATGTATCAGTATATTCAGATGATATAATCTTTACAAAGACAGCATATGAACATGCTAAACTCGTTAAGGAAGTCTTAAAGCGACTAAACCATGCCAAACTTAAGATTAACGAGGACAAGATGTGAACTCTGTGTGTGGGTTTGTTAACTTCTTCTCGGGTTCGGTACCTCATCTTTCTCATTACTTAAAGCCTTTCACCTACGACTGCACAAAGGACCTTTGGAAAAAGTCTGGACTAGAGAATGTGATGATGCATTCAAGCTAGTCAAAAGTAAAGTAATGGACGCATCCATCATGCAATACCCTGTGGATGGCGTCCCATTACAAGTAGCAACCGACGCTTCAGACCGCGCGATAGGTGGAGTGCTATACCAACCGATAAATGGTAAAACACGTTACATACAATTCTTTAGCAAGAGTTATAATAAGGTTATAATAAGAGTCAACGGAATTACCCTACCGTTAAACAAGAGCTCCTTGCTATAGTTACTGCGCTAAGACAGTTTAAAGACTACCTTTATAGGAGTTACTTCACTGTCGCCTGTGATGAAAAGTCTTTAACATATTTAAAAGACATGAATTCTGATTCATAGTTGGTGAGCCACTGGCATGACATTATTGCTAAGTTTGCTTTTAACATTACACACATACCAGGAATACATGATCATCTTCCTGACATGCTCTTTCGACTTGTCCCTGACAACCAGAAAACAGTTAAAGAGTTACTAGCAACCGATTGAATGCTTAATACGAAATGGTTTAACCTTGCTCAATCAAGATGGGGTCCATTTACTATTGATATGTTCGCCGCAGAACATAACAAACAGGTTTCTGATTATAGGTCGTTGACTCATTCTAAAGGTGATGCCTTTCAACTTGACTTATCAAAGCGTAATGCGTGGGCTAATCCACCTAGTTGTTAAATTATGTGAATATTACTAAGTCTACTATTACGCTGTGTTGTCCCTTACATATCTCCGACCCATGGATACGTGATTTAATTAATATGATACAAGACGAGCCTATCTATGTCTTAAGGTTTTTCTTGTATCAGGCATCCTATTCTAAGACACCTTGGAAACACACAATCATTTGTCGCATTGGTCCTGCAGGTACCACTAAGTGGAAACCCTTAACCGAGTCCTTAGCTAAACTAGAGGAGTCTAAGGAGTTTGAACAAAAGCTCAAGACTCGTACAACACATGCACCCAACAAGAATGCAGTCGAGGTGATGCCGATTGAGACGGCATTAGATCGTAAAAACATGGAACTAGCTAAGGCCATGGATCAAAGACTCAAAGCTCTAAGAGAACCTGAATCTCGCACTCAACTTCTTAAAGTGCAGCTTAAAGAACTGCCAGGAGTTGCGAAACAACTGAAGATACTTCAACAATCTAATGTTGTTAATTACGCATCTCAGGAGTCTACTCCTCCTTATACTGAAGTTGCTCTATCTAACGTGACTATGGTTCATTCAGCCAGCGTTACACAGAATCTGACTGACTTAGAGGAGCTCGAGAATAGAGTTAAAATAATACATAATTTAACTCATCGAGCATATGAGCACACTGATAAGATGGCTATTCGTACAGGGCTTGATCACCCGGCGCTGAAAGAAACCATACGTGAAGTATACCGACGCTGTACTGATTGTGAAAAGAACAAGATCGAGCGCTACGGTTGGGCGCCCCTAAAAAGTGTGACAGAAGACCGACCGATGCCCCGAGTCATAGTAGATTTGGTTAAACTCCCGCGATCCAAGCATACTGGCCATGTATATATCTGTCATCACTTATGTGTGGCTTCGGGCTATAACTTGCTTTATGCAAAACCGAACAAACGCCCACAAACAGTAGCAGAGTTATGTTATCACGTCTTTAATGACTTCGGTTTCCCCCGAGTACTATGTTCTGACAACGGTAGTGAGTTTTGTACCGACGTAATGGAGGCACTTATACTCGTATAAGGCATGACCCATAGGCGTGGTGTTCCTTATAAACCTCAAACGCAGGGTGCAAATGAGACACGTCATAGAGAACTAACGAAGCTATTGCGTACCGCACTAGATGACGTTGAGGATATGTGGCCTTATCATTTGAAATGGGTTCAGACTCAAATGAATAACTGCATGAATCCTAAAACTGGAACACTCCCGTTTCACTATTTCTTTGGCCGCTATAGTCAATTACAAGCAATGTTTGACAAAACTACGCCCGATAAACACGTTACTCCGTGGCTACAATAGGTCGAGCATATGCAGAACGTTGTTTACCCCTGTTTACTCGAGCACAAAAATCGTGTCCTACTTAAAGCGTATGACCGATGGAATAACACTAAGAACTTTGTTTAGTTCAAAGTTGGCGATTATGTTAACATTATAAATCGCAATGCCAACGATACCGAACTCTCTTCTAAGACAATCGGACCTTTTGTGATGAGAAGAGTGATACTTACAAAGTGAATAACATAGATGGTACTAGCGCAACTATTCTAGACACTCACCGTATCCCTACCTTCGAACTCTCATTTGCTCGATCATTTGATTCTGATGTCCCAGATATGGAGTCACAAGTCAAAGATATAATTGACAAAACATCCGAAGACGGTTACACTTACTACAAGACCCGTTTTATGAATGGAACAGTAGCTTGGCTATCCTCCAATGCATTTTGTGAATCTCGCGACTTCCTTCGTATTTTTAATAAGAAATGTAATAAGCGTTTAAATAAGAACACACGAAATAAACGGAAAGAGTTTCCTCAGGTGACTACAAACCCGGATGGATCTGAAATTCCCTATTTGCCACCTACTTACTATGTGACTAAGCTTTCTGATTTGATTACCAACAGAGCAGAAAATTCTTCGAACTTACTTTCTGATGAAAAACAACCTTTGGTTATTACCTTTACAACCAAGTAATAAACGTAAGACACCTACATCGGAAATGGTCACTGGACCAAATACTAAACGACATAGAGTACGACATGAGTCTTGAACTCATACATATAGACACGTACTTACTCGATAAGCCATGACCGAAACCGTTTTACTTTGGTTTTCGCTTTACGAACTAGATCGTACCTTCACGTACGTCCGTAGTCCTAAAAGCTACTGGGGGCTATGTTGCAATACGGTCTCCGGTCAGTCTAAAATATCAAGATCAAATGAGCTACCACATTGATTTTTAATTGTATTTATAATAATTTAATACATATTCTTTTTCCAATATTTCCAAAGTGTTCTAAATTCACTTTGATGGCTCCAATAGCCTGAGTATTTCGTATGACTCATTTACTTGGATCTATTTGAGACGATAGTAGATGTAAAATATTATAAACTAAATTTTATAATATCTGAACTACTACTTACAGGTTTTGGTCTTTCCGCCAATCTCCAGAATCCAATAAGTCTTTTTCTTTTTATAACTTTTCTTCAGATGGAACTTTATTTATATTAGCCAATGTATTAGCTAATATAAATTAGGCATGTGGTCATGAAAGCTTAGTACTTCTAGTGAAAATTATTTAATAAAGAACAGCTAGAGGTACGTCATGTGTGATCGAGGATATTAAGGCTCTTACCAAGAGGCAGTCCCGATCATTCTGACACAAGCTACCACTGCCAAATCCTAACTGACTTAAATTGTATCTTAGTTTATATAACATAGTTTAAACATAGAAATATCCATCGAAGTTTACATAGGAGCCATCAAAGTGAATTTAGAACACTTTGTAAATATTGGAAAAAGAGCTTATATTAAATTATTATAAATACTAATAAAAACCGATGTGTTATCTCATTTGATCTTGATATTTTAGACTGACCGGAGGCCGTATTTTTACACATGGCTATCAGTGATCCGATTATCCAAATCTGCGGGCTGCGGACCGAAGTTTCTAGTTTATATTTCTTGATTTGAATAAAACCATACTGTAGTTCGAGTGTCATCTTCTGAAAGTACACCTTTCATTTATTTAACTAAAAGTACACCTTTCCTTTATTAAACTGAATTAGATATTTAGCTCGAATGTTCTCAATCTCTAAGTGTGCACCAATGAGCCCTCCTGGGACTACCTGTCGAGCCTAATAGCAAGGCTCGCGGGTAAATACTAAGACCATCAGCCTGATGGAGTGAACAACTAATTAGTCCAATAGGATCACTTGCTCTAATTAGGCTTGAGTCTTGTTCTCTTCTAGACGGTGTCAGCCTGCCCTCTACCCCGAGGTGCAGGACTCTTTCTGTCCCATATATTCATCGGAATTGCAATGCGGAGCATATATTGAACAATATAAAATGTAATATAAATGATTTTTCTTAAAAGAGGGGTTTCGGGTTTCCCCTGTTCAATGAATTAGTCATGACAGGAATAATGTCAGATACGAGATAGTTCAAATATTTTTAAAATTCTCGAGCAGGCGCAACAGTAAAACACTTCTTTTTTGAAGCTCATAAATAACTGACTCTCTAACAATCTTCGGCCCCACTTTTCCAAACATTGACTTGCTCTCGCTCCAATACTCACAAAAATAAAGACTATCGCAGATTCAATTTCAGCCCGTAATCTGGTCGGGTAGAAACCTTATAACGCCCACCATGGAAATTATGACCTCCTGATGCATCCCTATTCTATTCTAGAAATAGTATGTTATCATGTACTGATAATTCGCCACTGTTCACTCTACTAAAAATTGCTAACATATATAGATATGAATGTAGATTTCCAAAATGTGCCCCGCATCCCCGTTGATAGCAGAAAGACCCAAGAATACGGTTTCTGGAACGCTGCCACCTCTCTAGTAGAGGTCATGGACCCCAGAGTCTCGGATATGGTTGATGGTGACGTTAAAGTTATAAACCGTTTGAGGGCGGATGTATTCCATCCATTGTGTAAAAAGCCTTCTCCGGCTCTCACAGGCTTTCGTATTCCGTGGCTGTCTCCGCTGGTGCTCACAATGAATTGACCAGTAGCAGATACCACTGCACCACCTCATAGGCGTCCAAATATACAGGCAAGCAGTAAGCACAGTAATAAGGTCACTATGATAGTTCGATAGCATCTACATGCTACTGATTCTAAACTTCTTCAACCCACGAGAATTGAACGTTGGAGATTTGATCTGTGTGAACACAAAACGAAATATCGTCCTATACGATAATTTTATGACTCCTCTATCAATAAAATACGTATCAAATAACCGCAAGACTACATTTTTACTACCTCTTAAGGTTGACGCTACATTTCTAATTGCTCGACGCTACATTTCTGATTGCTCTATGATGACTGGGCTAGCTTCCAACACTTTTATCAAGTTCATGTGAGCACAAGTGACGGGGTCATCGCACTGTTTGACGCGCTGAGTGACCTTTCACATCCCACGCTTCCACAAAGTATGCCTCTAACTCAGGTGCTTCAACACCGGCGTCCTCGTGCTTCGTCCTGCAGGTTATCCAGATGTGTACACAGATGTGTTTTGTTTTAACGTTGGGCTTGAGCGCCAAATAACTGTCATTATATTGATGCTATTCCACTTGAAGACTGATACGAATCACGGTACTTTGATGCGAAGCCGAACATATTGAAGGCATATGCGTAACGCTACTGCTTTAACTGATCATGCAGGTGCGAAAGTAAGGTTGATGCTTTGTTGCAAAAGCGTGTAAGATTCAAAACGCCAAATTGGATACGACAGGCCCAACACACATTGAACAACAAATCATGTACGCACAACAATTTCCGGAGACAAGGGTATCGGCAACAAGGTACAGGATATTTCAAAGACATACGCGAAGAGACATACCTCCACATGCGTTTCACGGATTCGTCTGTGAAGTCAATTGTATGTGTTTCGGGTGCGAATTCTAGGTGATGAAACAGATTGCCATTCTCCTTGACGATGAACTTCACCAGCGCCAGGGGCACAACGGAACTCAGATTCACGATTGGATTTCCGCTGAGAAATGACGTTTTGGTATTGGTTGACAGACATGGATGAGTTCATATGAAGTGAAGTATAATTGCTCTTATGCACGTATAATAAAGAAATGGTCCACTGACTGCTTACAACCACGTAGACACCGGTGCACACGTACACGTGTACCGAACAATCAATTTGTTGTGTTAGTGTTGTATGGACATATTTGTCGTCGCAATACAAATTATGCACCACCTGTCTCCATGATAACAACCGGTTTGTCTACATGAGCGCAGATGTGTTCAGGACGAATAAATCCTGCCGTGGGCTCATCTATCCCTTCTATTTGTAGCTATGCAGCAGCAAACTCACAAGGTATACCTGTCGTTAGCCATATTCAGACAAAAAACTTGTATACTCGTACTTTTGACACATGCATATGCCCTATACATATTATATACATATACACATACTCGTTGGAGATAGAGACAATAACAGGTCCTCTTCTCTCCATAGTCTTGAGGACCGTGTCCTTGTCATCGGCCCAAGTACCCGAACACAACTTGTTCCAGGTCTGATGCCCATCAGCAGACAATGTAACACCGTCATTGTCTGTTATCCTCACATAGAACCCTCTGCTTGCGTCTTCCATGTACACACTGTCGGGGTCATACCATTTGTACTGTGCGGATTGAAAGAGCGTTGGTGTTGGTAAACTGGTGTACGTTTCAGCCTCAAAGTTTCGAACTTTGAACAGTCTTCGCAGATTAATGTACACTTGGGTGCCGATGCATCTACTGTCGACATCACACCGAGCGTGATACATTGTAACCGTGCATAAAACTTGCGCGCATTGAGACCGAAAACTTTCAGGATGTAGTGATAGGCCTTGCCAGTTATTCTGCCATCAGACTGCTGACCAGCTGGCGTTGCCCTTTACAATCAATAAGCACTGTCGGCGTTAAATCAATTCTACTACATCATATGAAGCATTTCATACATTATATAGGGATTTAGGGTTTTTACAATGTCTTTCATACATTGAACTGTAGCTAGCTTCCTGAGCATTCAGCATTAACCTCAGTACAAAAATCGCATAACATCATCCATATATAACTGAACTCTTTCGCAGTGCACTAGCCATAGATTATCGTGTTCAACGAGCCAGGTGCGAGCAGAGTGGAAGTTGCGGGTGTGCGAGGCGGTATATAGGTTGCAATAGCAATTTGATTGTACTTTCTTAGTCTATATATTCACATTACCAACATGTACCAACATGATCTACAAATAAAACAATTCACCCGCATATTTGTTTTATATACCCTCTTGTCCGGCTCATAGACCTCAAATAAGAATTTGACGGCTCCCGTTGCTTCGATCTCGGCCCACATTGGATGCTCTCCAGGCAAGTACACAAATCCTCCACCGGCGGTGTTCTGGTAGTGAAACTTGCACTTCGGTAAGTTGCGTATAGCGTCTTCATCGGGTTCTGTTTTACAAAATCAACACGACGTCTTAGTCCGCGATACACCATGGCAAGTCTTTATTTGACATTGTAGGAAGGTGCTTGCAGTACAGAATACAGAGTACGTTGCATTTTAGATATCGATGTACATCCTCTGTCCTGCCTCGGTTAGCGCAGCTGAACCATGGTAAAAGCATGACAACCGCTATAGATACTGCCATGCATGGATGCACAGTTTAGATAGCACACCTAGCAAGCTATGAAATAATGTCATACAGAATGTGGGAGTGCAAGAAGAGACCTTAATTCGTAAGCAAAGTATTTGTTTCACACTACAGTGCCTAGTGCAATTCGGTATACCTGCAGGAGCGGAACATATTATCACCATTAAATTTGGTAAGAATGTAAAGTATTCTAAGCTGAACGTCAAATAAACTCAAGTGCCATGTATGAGCAATGATGAAGATCGTATACATACAAATCAATCGTGGCAATAATTTTTCGTCGTATCCGTTGCTTAGTGAATGGTTGTGCAGGTGCAGACGTGCAAAGAACGACTCTTATGAATATTTCATCAATCTACCAGAGTGCTCTTCGTACTATGCCTCTGAAACTGTAGTGCAACAACTATGCACATGTACAAGTGTGTGTGTGCATATCCAATTACGCATGTATCAGGAACGATGAATGTGTGGGTAGAAGAATCTGACCTGCTTGCCAAGCCATTTACCTGGTGGTGCCATCCTCGCCGTAGGCACCGGTTTGGGCGAGGGTGTGGTGGCAGGGGAGACTACGATATTCATCCCACCGCCCTGAGCCAAACTGGCAACCATGTCTCCTGTACCTCTTCTCTTAATAGACTCCACCAAGCTCATCCCAGCCAACGGAGACGGCCTGGGCGTAGAGTGCAGTACCAGACCATTGCCCGCATTCTCAGGTAGGGATAAGTCCACGTGGTGTGTACGTTCCGCTTCGCTTATGGCCGTGGGTGTTGCTGCGGGCGCGGTGGTCGCTGTGGGTGTGCCAGTCACTTCTTGCTCATCGTCTTCGTCGTATATCTGCGCATTGGATGCTGTGGGTGTAGGGATGCGATAGTAGTGGCTAATAGGTGTACATATAAGTGATAAACAAAAATCGTCTAAGTTGCCCACAGATTTGAGAGATGTCTGTCTACTGTATGCTTTGCATGTGAAGGTGCCATAATAGGGGCGTACTGGGTATATCCAAGTGGTAAAATTTTTATAATAAATGTATGTGTTGGTCACAGAGATGAGATATATCTGTATACTAGATACTGTGGAATTAAACATGTTATAATATTGGCTTAGTGGTAGATATATAAGTGGCAGAAATGATTCTTCCGAGCAGTTCATGTTTTCCACAGATTAAATGGATTAGTGGTCTTTTGATACCTATATACTTGGCAACACATACCACTAAAGTAGCAGCTATCAACAGTGATTGTATATATTCGTATACTGGCATCAAAGTTGAACCAGCACAATTTTGTCATGCGCGCAGATACTGATACGCGTTATAAATCGAGTATTCAACAGCACATACCAGTGGTCAGCGTGATATTCGGCACATCCATTGCATGGAAATCTCGTTCCACATTCTCCGCCGAGCGCATTCTCACAAACCATTCCGAATGCCTCAGGTGCAGTGCAGACGCCCTTATCCAGGTGCCACCCCTTCTTTCTTCAGGAATAAGCATGGCTTTCTCTTGATTGGGTTCCTTGGTTAAGAAGAATCTGTTGAAATAGTCGAACCCTCGTGCCATTATACCTGTGTTGGGTTTGTAATGCATGTGTGTTTTTTTATATTAGGAATTTTCGCTATCGACGACAGATCTTTTGCGCGAAGATAGCAGAGGCTTCACTAAAAACCTGTTTGCTTCGACTATATAGACACTGTTGAGATATGCAATAAAGTGTGTGGAGATATTCAGTAACGTTTGCGTGGATATGTATACGACCGACAGGTGACTTTTGGAGAAATACTCAAATATTGCCTATGAGGTTTCTCTTTCAAGAAACGCATAATATTTCCTTCATTAGTTTCTCTGATCACGAGTAGCCAGATGAAAAAGGAACTATGATACGTGTATGGTATATGTTACAGACGTTTGATCTGGGGCGCAACGGAGAACGTTAGAGAAACGAGCTTACGCTTCATAGGAATATTCTAAATTTTGGCCACTATGCCCAGCCATCCACACAACTTAATACGGTCTGAGTGTCCAACTAAGTCACTCGGACCCGAAATGCAGCAATTGAGCGTCGATGTCAACATATGCTCGGACACGGTTGGCAATATGATTCAGCAAACTCCGTGTGTACTGAAACTTCGATCTTGACTTACCGTTGCCTGTGGTAGTGGCGTAGATATGCGGTAGCCCGAACATATGGCCCTGTGAGGAGAAGAACATCGTTAATACAGTCAGAGTTGTGCAAAGCTGATGAGGGTTCGTCCGGATTAGGGAAGCATTATCAGGGTTCAACACCAGAAGACTGCGCATACTGTATATATATGCTTAGGGCCTTTGATCTCTTTCGAAGTCGGCGTGAGACGCACATCGCAACAGGTAGTGTCCAAGCTTGTTTCCACTCCAGACACAGTGTGTGAGATAGTAGAGGTACACAGCAAATACAATTTGTATGAGTGCGTGTACAGTCATGTATACACAAGAGACGAAAACATCATAATGCCACACTAAGATATATAAATCTCTCACCGCTTCATGCATAGTTGCTCCAAGAGTCGTGGAGTACATGGCCCAGTACTTTCCACGGCCTCCACTGTCATCGAAGGTCTGTTAGGTGATCGAAACAGGAAACAAAAGTAAAAAAAAACAAAGCTAAAAATCACAAATCAAGATGAGACAGACGAAAGTCAGAGATAGAGGGGATTAAAAAAAGGGAAGAGAACATTGGCCAGAAATGGTCAGGGAGAAAAAAAATTGGAGAATAGCATGGACGTGAATGATGATAAGGAAATTCAATCCTGGTTTATGCATTACGCAATACGCACGATCGCAATGGTTCTCCATCGCAGGCCCAAGGGACTATCTGGATAGCCTTTAGTGTAACGTTCTTTCATCGCCAGACGAATGGATTCACACAACATTTCAATATTTCATATAAATGAACACATAAACATAAGTGCTATACGAATGCCTACTAGAAAACAATCAAGTGAACTATGTCCCTTTGCTGTAACTTGCGCCACATGATAGATAATAAGTTGCCCTACGTTCACCTGGGGTTTTAAATATTTGATTTCCGCTGCTGTCGCATACATAAGTCTCAGAAGTTTTCAAGCAAGCAAGCAAATTATCCCTCTTCGCGTTTGTCACACTATCAGCCACACACACATGCTGTCTAGAAATATCACATTTTTACGCTCTCATACCATTGTTTTCTCCAAACACCTGTACGAGCTGAGGCAAAAACACAAAAAACCCTGCACATGCTATTTATATAGCACCCTATATACACCAAGTATAAATCACCCTGTATATGCTATCCTTATCTTCGTATCTCTAACATATATTTATATCTCAATTAGTTTGTTCCTCCGAACGCAGAATGTGACTTTACAAAGATAGGTCTACAGTACAGACTACTCCCAACCAACAGCCCTACCTAGACACTGATCCCGAGGCTGGACTGAATTCCAATAGCCTATAAACCGTTCTAACTAAAAGTATTGCTACGTAGATCTCGTATGTACCCACTTAACCCGCAACATTTTAGCATTCTTCACATGTACCGTTTTCTTATCCACAGTCTTTTCGTCCAGGAAACAGGGTACTATCTGTGCGACTGATGCCGGCCAGCAGTGCAGACTAGCTCCACCGAACAAGCCCTGTCGACCACCACCCAGTGCCGTGTGCATAACCGCAGCCTGTTTCTTTTTATCGTACTCAGTCGCTGACAAGAAAACAATGTCCTTAGTGGTCGCAGCTTCCTCCTCCGGAAAGCTTTTGCTGTGGAGGAGAAACGGTGAGTATGTGAGTACGTGTGTGTGTGTGTGTGTGTGTGTGTGTACATGTGTTTTTGTGTGTGTGTATGGGCAAACATACATGCATACGTAGCTTCCAATTTATACGACAAAGTCAACGATAATAAACATCCTTTCGTGTTACACATTGATATGGGGCCATACACCCTTATTTAGTTTTATGTATATATACATCCATATAGCTATCATTCAGAAATCTGCAGCAAATGTACCATACATACCGCAAGTCCTCGGCCACAAACGCATAGCCCCAGTTGTCACCTCCTGTATGCCACCTAGTTCGCATCTCCTTCCTGCTTATTTGACTAGAAACAACATGTACTTTGGGCAGCCGAGCTCGTCGGTCATCCATCATCTGTATGCATATATAAGACCGATTTCGTCAGTCTTAGGCATATTATTTATTCTGTCCGGCACTTTCGCCACTTTTATATTGCTTGACACAGTTATAGGTTTGTTTGATGGAATACACCCCAAACAGGTAGGACATAAATTTGAGTAACCTGATATCGAGCCGGTATCATTAGTTGGGGACCATAAGACCGCAATGGAATGGGCAACTGAACACCAGATGGAGCATCAATGATACTCAGAGGCTGCTACGCTATCATAGGCGGCGGTCGTATAGTTGACGACCATGCATTCAAAGCAGGTGACATATCCCGACGTACTACTGCAAGGTGGATACAAAACTTGTGTATGTGCATATATGTAAATAAATACGACACATACACATAGAAAGACGGTACGTTATACACATATAAGTGAGACATATTTGACTATAACTTAAGTTATAGTGAGTATTATCGTAATAGATATAGCCTTTCCTTTATAATACATAGCCAGATCAAAAGAATCGTACCTCCAGTGCAAAAGTGAACGATCCTAAGCCGTGCGTACGCAGATTGGTTGCGCAGAAGCACTGCATCATTAGCCCAGCCATCTGTATGCGCTCGATGGCGTCCTCGACCGCTGAGGATGAGATATCAAACAAGACAAAAAAAAAATGAGCGAATCAGAGGAGCGTAGTTTCTTTTTCGCATGTTCCAACGTATCGACAGAAGATACCGAATATACACAGGTATACGAACGACAATGCTATTGCTGGTAAGCAAGAAACTCATGATACAATAACTATCGTCGACTATGAACCTACACACCCGGCAACACTTCTTCAGTCGACCACACACAGAAATGATGTTGGATCCACACAGCCCCTCCAGAAGTGATATCGGCTTGTTTGTCCAATACACAAAACATTTTCATCTACTGTACCCACGATTGGTACCAGACCGCATGCGTGTATACTCCAATACCCAGAACATGTACAGCCTCGAACTCAGCCGTGTATAAGCATCCCTTGTCCGAATCGCCCACATTAACCGAAGCCAAACACTACCATGCTATGCTCTGAGTACTAAGCACAGGCGAAATGAAAAGAATTCACAGTGAGCACTCCCATCCAGACCAGGATTTACTTGCGCATGGGCAGAGGCAATTTGGTTCGTGGCGTTGACACCGACGCAAATCAAGTGCCGTCGACATAGTTGTCTACCATATATAACCAGTACTCGAACCTAGAGTCTACTCGGTACTACAGCCCAACACAACTTTACTGAGATATTTCCTTATACAACAACATTGCTCACATCTAAGCTCATTCGCAAGTCTTCAAGGGTGCACTTACCAGTAGGCTTAGAACTGGGCGTAAAGTAGCCCCATCGTCATCCTTTTGCACATAGTAAATCAGTCGCACACTATGCGATGCCTCGTTCTGTGCTGTGGGGTCATATATCACATCGAGGCTGTGAGTGTGGCCTGTAGATGTCTGCAACTTGACCTTGTTCCTGTAGTAGTTTGATACGTAGAGAAAAGTTGGTCAGCGCTTATTAATATATAATTCTCCATCTTGCGGATGTTGTAGGTTGACTTGTCACTGTGCATTCGTGATCCTTATTATGAGTTTCAACGACCAAGGATAGTGACTGCTACATTGGTACAGAACTGGTAAGACCTTCAGCACAGGCGTATGAGTGCTATGCCTGAGCATATCGAACTCGAGTTTGTCTTATATATGATTGAACACAGAAAATATTTGGAGTAGTATCTGCTTGCGAGAAACATAATCACTCGGTACTCCTTCTCGAACTGCACAAATCCTTTTGAATGCGCAAAGCGAAGCGCAAAACACTGCACGGGATAATAATAAACATAGTAATAATAATAATAATAATAATAACAATAAGAACAATAATAAATATAAATAATATAAATAATTGGCGGAAGTGAGTTCGAGAATAACTTGTGTTATACCATGAAACATATTGGTGCACCTGACATATCAGGTATAAAATATTCGAATCCTCAGCCAAGACGCTTACTGTTGTTAAAGAACGTGCTCAAGATGCGAAATCACGGAGAATTGCACTTACTTTCCCTTGGATAGATGCACAAGAACTTTGAAATGGCCTTTGATCACAGGCCACACGCCCTGTTTTCACAAAAAATCGATAAAACAGTTAAGGAATCAATTGCGGTACCTCACGCATTGTAAGCTTATGCAAAACTCTACATGCGCTAAAATGCACTTGTCAATATGATACGAACGATAAAAAAGTATTCCAATCGTGCCTCTCTTGTTATTAGATATATGACAAGGTCAAGACCAGAACAGTAACTTTCAGCAAGTTTAAACTATATGTGAAAGGTATCACAAAATAGAGAAAGCTGGGACAGAGCAGACGACTAAATTACTTTATCAGAGAAGGCTCCTGACACCACGGCCAGTGCAGATAATAAAAACGAGATATTTTAAACACAACCAGGGCTGTTTGCGCACACTTCCAGCTTCTACCATTGTTGACTGTGTGCTTTTGCCATATTGAAGACCTACTATTCGGATACTCAAAACTACATCATGAGTAGATATTGCTTGCGATTTATGTGATGAAACACTTGTGATTGGCCATCGTCCGTGAAAGTATGGGTTAGGGCACTGAATGGCGCTCCAGTATATAGACTGCGTGTAAATGTCTACAACAGTGCCATGTCATAACCAATGGTCAACCACCGCCAGTAGATAAGTATCGTACCAGCATACTAGACACACAACGCTGTACGACGACGTTGAGCAGGCTACACCTGGATAAAAAAAAGATCCACCGGATCGCATGCATAGTACAACTATTGAATACATATGAGACTATCATGGAATAAATATAGCGCAGACAACGTCACAATCACGAGGCCGGTCTACCTGTGATTCTGCTTTTTCCGAGTCCCACTGCACAGAGCTATGTATCGATGTAGAGCCAGCACCTTGCCCCGAACCTGCAAGGAAATTATTATAGATATACGGGATAACCATGAAAAACAGTTGAACTTACCAAAAGTATACGGAGTGTACGAGAGGAGTTGAGAGTACTTTATCGTGACAGAGCTATGTTCGTCATTGCTAAGTCATTAGACTGCCTATAACTTTAGGGTTGATGTCTATTGGTATTTGACCGATTTTTTAGCAGAGTTGCACAGAGTTTGGTGATACACTCCTCGCGGAGTCTCTACTGAAAGTAAACTTTCTCCTACCCATTCTGAGGATATCTTCTCGTGGTGCTAACTTTTTTTGATGTTATTGAATGTATTCTCCATGCAAATCTCACGTCTTTGTGTTTTCATCAGTGTTTAATATTGTACACTATTTGTTGCCATTATTGTTAAGTAGCGAATATACCATCATTCATTACAGCGTATCGCAAGTCGCAATCCGAAGCAAATACCGCAGTAGCATGAGACTGACCTATCACAGCATTAGCTACACTATGCACAATATCAAGAAACGCATCTTCATTTTCTTAGTACTACTATTACGACTATGTTAGATAAACTCTTGATAAAAATAGAGCACTTATTTGAGTTCACACACATTTCTCTGAGAGGGCTTTTATGCTCGTAAGACATTTCAGAACTACATCACAGTAATCGCTCATCAATCTTCTAGCCTCACTGCCCTTTCAGAGTTCAAATCATGATACACTTCACTCCGCACATGCTTGGCCCTACAAGGCCCATACACACACGCACACACAGATATCACGCGAGAGGTATTGCCGAGATATACATATCCGATAGCTATACAGTCAGCTCAGTACATATAGCGATGCGGTTCAATGCGTTTGGGTGACAGTAGATTCGCAATTTTGGAGCTCTGACGACAATACCCATTTCGAAATGCTCGCAATCAACCAGGCGCAACAAATCCTGATATGACACAAATGTTGGTACAACTACATAGGTGCCGGGCACATGGCAGCAAAACACGCTACCCACAACCCAATTGTTAAATATTCAATGGTAACAAATTTTGCAGGGCATACCAATCTTCCCCTCCAAGCGAACAATCGAGTAGGCGAAGGTTTTCATCGTTGCCAAATTTTCTCAGCTTAATGTCCGCAGGGCCAGCGTCTGCAATACTTGCAGTGACTGTGTAAACCAGGTACATTATATTAAAGAGCGTGCATTTCTCCCACTGGTCGCCGAGTACACAAACCAATGAGCCAAAACAGCACTAGCAACAATCGATTACCTTGTGAGACCGTGGATAGAACAGAAACTTTCATATAGAAAATGTACGTATGAACAATTTGTACAGATCATATAAACACATATAGTGATATACATACATACACACACAGACACACACACATAAACACACATACACACACACACACATACATAAATATATATATATATACATCAAACACACACACACATATATATATATATATATATATATCTGTACGTATTCAGTAAATAATAAGCTAAAAAAGCACACACTATGTATGTATGTATCATGTCATGTGTGTATGTTGGTATGTATGTATCCATGCATATATGGCATGTCCGTATGTATGTGCATGTATGTATGTATGAATGTATGTATGCATGTATGTAGCATGCATGGATGGAGGTGCATGTATGCATGTATGTATGCATGTGCGTGGATGTATGTATGTCCGTCCGGTATGCATATGATCCGCGTACGTGCATCCACCATGTATGCATGTTTGTCCATCTTTTGTGTGTGTGTGCATTATGTATATAGATGGTAGGTAATGTGGCTGTATGCATGTGTATGCATCCGTATGTATAAAGGCTGCGTGCATACATACACATATTACACGTATTACGTACATCATCATACATCATCACCACACATCACACATCATTATATATATGTATGTTTATGTGATGTATATATATATATATTATTATTATATATATATATACAAATATATTTTATACATACATGCACGCAAAATAACATATATAACAACATTAATATTATATATTATATATACATTACACATCAACACACGTTTGCACACATCACGTGCGTGCATATACATTATACATGATATCATCATCATCATCATCACCGTATATATATACATATATATATGTGATTATGCTATATATATATATATACATATGCATACAGAGTATATCCATATATCGCTATTATTATACATATATATATACATTATATACATATACCTATTGCTATTATGTTATTATATTTTATGCATATATACATACATACACATGCATATGTACATATATATGCATATATACATTGTAGACACATACATACACATATCATCACACACACATCAATACATATATATATGTATACGTACATACACACATTATACATATTTATATATATATTATTATATATATATATTATATATACATATATATATATATATATATATATATATACATATATATATATATATATATATATATATATATATATATATATATATATATCTTGGCTGACTTGTAGCGTTAATAAATGTCATCCCTAAGTCTCGATACTGACGGACAATGGGACCTAAAAGAGAATACAAGCGACTATGATTGATAGAGCGCTACCAGCACACTAACTCCACGTACCTACTACCGGATAATCAGTCAAGTTCTCTTAGATTTTATCGCACTTCCTAGCAGAGAACAATGCTACAAACAGTTTTTTGTTGGACATATTTTTAATTAGGACGGTCGTACATGCATTTATATTCACGGGTTGTGCCAAGTATCACTACATCTGAATGTGCATATACATACATACCAGGCTCGGTAATCTTCTGTGGCTGCTTCACACGAACTGGTGTATCATCAGGTCTTTGACTGCCAGATGGCTGAGTAGTCTGAGCCGCAACTGGTGACGCCTCATTGTCTGAAGGTTTACAGCAAACGTTACCCATACTGAGAAGATCAGTGTTATGCCATTTCCTTGGGAGGGACGAGACTAGTACTAAGAGTTAAGGACAATGCTTATTTTACATTACACATTGGGATGACAGCTATTACGTACGCCTTGTTTGAGTGTTGTGTTTGATTGGTGTACTGCACGCGAAGTTTCGCTGCTCTTGAGGTGCTGCTTAAGTTAGTAGCGCGTCTACTCACTCTACTGCCACGTAAAACAACAATACTTCGATTTGAGTAATTAAAAAAATATATGTTATGTATAAAAAATTGATTGATCGTTTCCGATAAAGGGCCGGCAAATTGGAGCACATACATGATGATTGATGTATACAACAACATATCAAGAGCATTGATAGTCTAGACGCCGTCGAATACAAAGACTTCACAGTTCACACCAGAGAGTACTAAAGGCAGTGACTTTGTGACACCACAGGCACCACCCAAAGATTTTGGATGCCATTTAAGCTGCAGGCACACAAACAAATATATGATTATTCGTAGGTTTGATACTTCAAGTCAGAATCCGGCTACTGAAACGTTAAACAGCGTCTCTTTGAATGTATGCCAGTCAATGCAAAATATATCATTATAACACAAACTAAGCTAATTAAAAGCCTGTTGATCATGGGCAACCAGAACAGTCAGCCTGGTACTGACAGGTCTGGGGCCATCCTGTCTCTGGATACCAAGGTGGGTACATACCTGAGTGTGGTCGTTTGGTACCTCCCATGGTAGTGGTATATATATATGCGTGCTGGTTTCTTCGTTGTGTGAGTTTGCATGAGAAACTGGAACACCGAAATGCGGCCTACATATAGCAGTTTCAACTGTTCTACTCGAAGAGGTGCGGTACGAATTCAATGTCGAAAAATATGCGCATCAGAATCATTATTTAATATAAACGACTCCCAAAATTAGAAGAATGTCGATTAAGACAGCTTTAGTGCAACTGTGTATATATAGGTATGTACTTATATGCTTTACACAGGGGGGGTGCACAACTCTTCGCCCTTATTTTCAATTCAATATATATATATATATAAATTATATATATATATATATATATATATATATATATATATATATATATATTATATATATATATATATATATACATATATACATACATACATAACACATACATCACCAACATCAACAACACCAACAACAATCATCAACAATCATCAACATCAACACTATCATCATCATCATCATCACACATTGATATATATATATATATATTATATACATATATATATATATATATAAACGTATATATATATATATATTACATTGCTAGATAGATATGTGTCATATATATATATATATATATATATATATATATTATTATATATTATACATATACATATTGGCCACACATGCATCATCACCATCATCATCATCATCACATCATCATATTATTATTATTATTATATATTGATATTAATATTATATAATATATATATATCCATATTGTTGTTGTATATATGTATAATATATATATACATATACATTGCTATACATATATTAGTTATTATTATATACATATATACATGTGTGCATTATACATATATTTAAACAGATATATTTCCACAAGCAAATACACGTACGCCACGTACATACACAATACAATCAACAATAACAATACCACATCATCATCATCATCATCAATATTAATATTAATATATATATGTTATATACATACATACATACATGCAAACATTAACACGTCAAAATACCTGCCATACAACAATAATACTGTTACATACATACATACATACATGGCATACATACACATAGTTATTTATTAATATTATTGATATTGATACATATATATATATATAAGCATATATATATATATATATATATATTATATATATATATATATATATGCTATATATATATATATATACATACACAACACAAAACGTCATCATCACACACAACACAATACACACACATCATCAACACACACACACATCAACAATAACACCAATAACAATCACGCACAGGACAATCACATCATCATCAATACATCATATCATCAATATTGGTATTCACATACATATCATCATTGTCATATGGAATATTAATAGTATATATATTATTACATTATGTTATATGATCATTATTGATGACATATTACATATGTATACATATTAATACATTACTGTCATTGATTGTTATGTATATGATTATTGGCTTGCTGGCTATTATTGAGCGTATCAAGCATACATTGTGCGAGCATTATTGGTTGTTATTATATTAATATTATTATTATTATTACATTGGTTGAGTTGTTACATACATATATTATGTTATATGGCATATTATTGTTGTTATATATATAATGGCTATTGCTACATATTATCCATATGGATTATAATATTAACATATATATTATTGCATGTTATTATTGGATATTATTATTGGCTTATATATATATAATAATAATTACAAACGTCACAAATGTAACAAGATGCACATGTTATTATTATTATTATTATTACATACATATTATTATTATTATTATTAAAGGTTATTATTATGGCTGGCGTAAACCTTGGTATATTATTATTATGCATTATTGTATTATTGCATTGTTATTAATACATACATATATGATACATATATATTATTATTACGCCATTGTTATTATTATCATTACGTTACATAATATTATTATGTATAATGTACACGTACGCATGCGTGCTCAAAGTGCGTGTTATTATTATTATTGCCAATATGGTATTACATACATATACATACACATATACATATTAACATTATTATATATTATATATTATTATATTATTATTATTACATACATGCATTATTGGCATATGTGTGCGTGCATATGCATATGCCTGCGCGCAACATCACCATGCAACACCATCTAACACACATAATATATATTGTAAATATACGCAAACATATACATACATATGTTATTTGATATATATATTTATATATACATATATATACATGTATATAATGCCATACATATATATATATATATATATATATATATACACACATACACACACACACACACACACACATCACACACACACACATATTATATATATATATATATATATATATACATACATACATATATATATGGTACGTGTATCTATCGACAATGTTTATTTTTGGTTTGAACTTACCAAAAGAACGTTTTGTTTGATATACACCCTGTTTTCATGATAAGCTTCTCGTACACATAACAGATGATGGTGTGATTGAAGTAGCCCAACGTGACGATGGTTACTATGGTGACGCAGCGGTGCAAATTTACGTGATCTACCACCAACAATGAAGGTGTCCCCGGCAAGCACACCTCGCAGTAAGAAATCAGGACAGCCAGTAGGAAATCCTTCTCTTGGCCAGTACACGAAGGCTGTGGACTGAAGCAGCTATCCCCTGCGGCGTTTTATCGGTGTGCATGATCTTAGGAGACCTATACTTATATACATGTTCTTTCTCGTGTTTATATACTGTACAAGGGTGCTTTTTTTTTTGTACGATTATGTCATATGGGTATACATTCTGTATGTTTGTCAGTGCTCTACCAAGTTATGAACACAGCTTTCCGATAAATTATGCACCCAAAATACTTCAAAAAACGCTCAAAACCGCATCTACATATGGTTTGTAGCAGAAACAAGGTTAAAATAGTAAGGTTAAAATAGAAATCGTGCGGTATATTTATAAACATTGGGAGAGCGAATGTGGGTCCGACTACTTATGTAGTTGATTACAGGGCTCAAATGAGTACGCATCAACTCTGCGCCATATTTGCAGCCACATATGCATTCGTATATGTAAATACTGTCACGCACTTGGATAAAAGTTCCAAATAACGTTTCTTCCAAGACCATTACAGTCTCATTACGGCTGTATAGGCAGTAAACACCTCATTTCCTGCGAAATTAGGTGCATTCAAGTCAAAGTTGATGTCGAGCTTGTAGGTTTGTCAAACTGGTCACAACCAGTTGCCGTAGGCTCCTGAGTAGCAAAAGTGGGTGTACCGATTAGCTGGACAACTTGATCCAATGAAATGATAGGTCAAGTGAATCGCTAACTAATCTTGAGATTATAAGTCTACGCAAATTTAGTTCTCATGCATAGTTCATTGCTGACTTATATCCCTCAACTCATCATTCATCTCGTGCTCCTGCAGGAGTTTCTGATCAATACCGTTGCCCACCTACATACTGTTTTCTGCTTTTGCCTCTTTTCGCAGAATCCTCGCAAGACTCGACGCAGAGCGATTAGCCGAGACCAGGAGCATTGCTAAGACACAATCGGTAGGATGCTCACAAAATGTACCAGCCTTTACAGAGCCCCAAGAATTTGTTCCTTTACTGCATCTTATCTTGCTGCAACACTATATTGAATCTGGTCCCGTGGTATTTATGCTTGCCGTTTCTTATCGGCATATTTCACCTCGGGTATAAATATTATATTCACAGAGTACGGTGTGCGATTTTCTGTGCTGCATATCGCTTTTATGTGTACGTATTGTGGCAGTACAAACGAACAGATACATACAGATAGCCAAATCAGTGTTCAGTTTTTGGGGCACCTGCATCTGCATCAGCAAGTTCATAGTTGTGTGCGGCTACAATAGTGATATATGCTTGTGTATCAGCATGTTTGTACGTACATACATCTTCATCAGGAGTACCTACGTATGTGTGAAGGTGTACAGATTCGTACACTGGCCGATGTACGAGTGCACGAGCGTGATGTTATCCGTGCGTTGGGCGAGATCTAGGCTAAATTTTACTATACTTTTACTAAGATTACCCAAGTAAATATGCTGGACATATTTAACTGCTCGGATGTATCTTTGAAACCTGAAGTGCATAACTGCACGCACAGATGTATCTGTACACAGGATTGTCGAATAATTGATGACTGTGCATATCAAACCTCTTTGCTTTGTCATATCCAGGTACTCACAGGAGCAATGCGCTTGGTGGACATAAAAGCTCACAAGTCACTTGATCTGTACGGTGTCACACTCCGCCTTCTTGATCAGAATCGATCGCACACCCAGGAGATACAATCGGTGGGCAAGCTGCTGGCCACGGTGCGCGCGTCTGCTCTTTGCATCAGCGCTGGGCTCAACAAGGTGTGTCAAATTAGTGAACAGGTGGTATAGGGTTTTACGAATAAGAATCCATATGTATTTGTAGTTGTGCTATTTATCAAAAGTGATGAATTACAGTCGGTGAGCAAAACTGCTGGCCACAATGATCGCATCCGCACTTTGCATCAGCTTCGTACACAGTACTTTTTTTTTTTGAACGGGTGGAGCAGTATGTATATGTGATATGTATACCTGTAGGCATGTGGATATTCGTGTTATGTGTGAAATTTTGGTTTATAGTAGGCAAGATGCTGGTCCCAGTGCGCGTTTACACTTCGCATCACTGTAAAACTGAACGCATTGCGTTCAATCCTTCCTTGCATAGTACTGTAATCGATATTTTGTGATTAGAGTTTCATGCGCATACACTTATGTCTCCCGTGTAAACGAATGCATGACCACGGTATGACCAGGGTATCTGCCTTCCGCATCACCGTTGGGCAGGTAATCTTGTGTACTGAGGATACATCCGTAGTTGTTTATGTACCATTTATGCCTTGTAAGTACTAATAGTAGTCCTAAACTGAATGAAAAGTTTTGTATTGTGGTGATAGGAATGAGCTAATTGCCGAAACCGGATTATTTGTCCTCTGCGACAGGTTTCAAAACACTCAGGTCAAGGTTATTATACTATATTTATAGTAGGTAACGAGTGATTTTCATGTGTATCTCGGCAACTCTGACGTATATATTCCACTGTGGCTGGGCTAGAACTCGGCGACTAGCGCACATGTCCGTTTGATTTGAACCCAAGCATATATACATATTGATCACAAACGTGTCAAACTCCTACAAGCAATATCCTAGAGGGGTGTGTGCTGGAAAAAAACTGATAGGAATGTGGTGGTTTCAAAAGAGTGCCTTCCGCATTTATGACTCATTGTTCTACTACTTATCGCAGATAAATGCATTGCTGCCCGTTGAGGACCGACTTGAACCATTCGAGTGGTCGCTTATACCCGTCGCGGAGGAATCCACACCGAATGAGGTGAGTTCGGATTAATCAGGCAGTCGACTCCAGCAAGCACAGCGTCAATTGTTTCTCGTATTCCTCAGTAGGATCAGCATGCCTGCCAAATTAGTTTGACTCAGAAGTCAATACCCGAAATTAAGAGACAATCAGATCTCGAAACTCGAAGTCGGTACAATTTCTCGATACTCTTTAAGGCTGAGCAGCAAACTAGCAATTCGGGACGCCATTCCTATGTTCGATCCGTCCATCAGGATGAGAGCTGACCTAGCTTAGCCTAATGGTAGATTGCGGAAGGGTCCTAGGGCACACGGTACACGATGCATGGTGCCAGACTGCTTCTACTTTCAGTCGTCTGCATTGCAACAGCTAAGCGTGATCTTCGTTGGTCCTGCACGCAGCTGAATCCTCTACGAAAACGCTCTTCGGAGTTCTCGACCCTGTTTAAAACAGTACAACAATCAGCAGTATATATATTCTGCTACGATGTATATTCAGCTACGTTCAGTATAGTGTCAGAGGCACTGCAAGGTGTATTGTGTTACCATGGGTGTACAGTTAACGCTCACAAGACCTCTAGTCCGCAACCATGACATCATGAACTATCAGGCAGTATTATGAATTCGCAGATCATGGCCCATCCATAACTGGCTAACGCTACTGCTGTTCGCGTGGAGGATAGGTATACTCCTCAGAGAATCTTGTATGGCGGCAAATATTTAGCAAAAGAACCCAAACGAAATCACAAACGAAATCATCGAAGTGATACTGCAGCATTTTTTGATTTTGCAAACCATGCAAATTTAAAAAAGTTGGCTCGTAGGCTTAAACACAATCGACAAATTTTGGATGTTAGTTGCCGATTGTGCTATGACATTTGAAGATTCGAGACAGGATTCTTTTCAGGGAAAGCCGTGCTCCTCAATGAGCAAGACTTGGCGATCACAACGTAGTTCAAACCAAGCTACGGCCAAAAGACAGATCCACAACCTAGTATACATAAGAATCCATCACGAATCACATCCATGCAGAGCTACGCATCGACGGCAAGGACTAAATTTGTCAACGTCTTCCTGCCCGTTTGGTAGTCGAAACCTTTTTTGTCAATGACATATGATTAAATGCCGTACTATGAGTTGTACCTATGAATGCAAAAGACTGAGGTGCGCTAGAGATGCTCTAAAAGGTGAGAGGGTTGCTAACAAGCGATTGTCTACATTCTTGGCAACATTTTTCTGGCATAGTTTCAACTGGAATAACTGCATGGGCTCGCACCCATGGACATACACATACGTACGAATCGATTGACACCTTCTCGGATGAGAGACGGACAATAGTTAGAGCAAGGTCTCCTAGCATTCAGACTGAGACACTGGCAACCGGTTTACAAGCTCGTGCTTGTGCGAGCACAAAAATAAATAAACTTGAAATCGCATAATCACATTTGTACCTTCGATATTGTTTAATTCAATGTACATGACGCGATGATGTAGTTAGGGTTTAGACCAACGTAGCTGTAGGTCAAGTGCACAATGAGTGCGCAATAGGGCAAGATTGTGAGGCAGTACCGTCGGTATAGTCCATACATTAGATAGATAAACACATCAATACACAATACATACATAAATATATAATTTATACATGCATACATGCATTGCATGCATACATGCATACACATGCATACATGTGCATATATACATGCATATTGGTCATACATGCATACACGATGCATACATACGCATGCATTACGGCATACATACATGCATGTATAACACATACATGATGCATAAAACGCGTACATCGTGTATGATAACAAAGAACGGATACACACGCATTACACATACATGGCCATTACGCACGTACGTACCACATAGACACTCCCTAAATATATACATACGGACACACATACACATGCATGCGTATGCATTGCATACATGCACACATGCATGCTTAACGCATACATACATAAATACACTACATTACATACATTACATATATACGTGCATAAACACATAGTACATATATAATGTACATAACACATACATTACATGCAACGATACATACATGAATGCATGCATGCATGCATTACATATATGCTTCAGACCTGGTTGCAGTCGTTGAAGTGTCAGTGTGAGTGTTCCATAGATATCAGACTGTTTTTGCGCTCGGTTTGTCTCTGCAGATTTATATTATACATAATATATACACAACGGTCTCCACGTTTTCGTGGATCTACACACAGGCATTACATACCGTTCTAAATACAATACATGTGTAGTGTTCACGCACATGCCTATTTGTGTTGATACATATTTTCTGTACATACATGCTTAGATGAATTGGCACAATGAAGAGCAAAAAAATACAGGCGGATCGAATGTGTATAGGCGGACGTGTTTTATAATATTTGCATATGCATACATGGTTGCGTTAATTTTCTGACATTTGTGCTGTCTGGATAGTGTAATACATATATTCGCATTGCCCTTTCAGTAGTTTCTGTTCGTTACTATAGGTGCTGTGAGCACACCATCATCTAAGGAAAATAATAGTTGTAAATTGCGGTGCCCTAAATTTCGATAGGTCTGGCATACGCATGTTCGTTTTATTTTTGATGTTTCAAGCAACTGATATTCGATTAAGGATCTACATAAATATATGTTCTTACCGACTGTTTTTTATTGTTTTAACACCGTGGCAATGTGACCTTGCACACTTGTTATCTTATTGCTAGTCTGGGATTGATGTAGAATGGTACATCATTCGCAGTAGCGAAACCCATGAATTGAAATACGTAATTCGATTTTGACTCTTTCTGTCACGCATTAATTATTCATACTATACTCATTTCTACATTACAGTTCTAGAAGGTGCTTGGGGTATCATTGGTACAATTGAATGGATGAGAATTATCATGCAATATCTGAAATTGAACAGTATGCTACAAAGCCTGCACGCGAGAGTATAAGATCGAACATAAGTCAAACCGACTACTTGGCCCCAGTCGTGGCGAATGTTCGTGGGAGCTGGGGCTATTGTAAATCCAATCGTCCAGATACCGAGACTGGTAACAGATCCGAAGTCTGTGATGTTGACGCTGCTACGACTTTGCAAGTCATCAATCACCAAGGCGCATCGGAGTCCGATTTGGGTCGGTGAACAGTGTCTCATTAAAAGCCCAAATGTATAATTAAAGAATATCTACCGCCTGTCTCTTCAGTATGCGTACTGCGGTACAAACCGTCAAAATAATTAAAACACATAACATCCTGCTGTATCAAATCGCGCACTAGAGTATAAGTCGTCATAAAATTTAAAACGCATATTGTAGCATGATCTGCCAAACTCCCCAGTCCATTCTTTACATACGCTTGCATCAGTGAACCATTAAGGTTTGAGTGTTTGGCCTGTGTTCTCAAAGCGTCAGGTTCCAATGGCATAAAATAAAGAAACTATAAAATCTGATCAGCATAAGCTCACTAATTGATATCCAATACAACGTTTCATGCTTTCAAGTCAAGGTGAGCTGTTATTTCATGGACACTTTAAATAGATTTCTACAAGTATCTTATAAATGAATGATTAAATACCAACAACAAAAAGCAAGCATTTAAGCAGATATACTTCCAATATTGATGATAGAATGGATGTGATGCAGTTTTGTTCTATGCAGTCCGGTTAAATTTAGGTAATAGATTGCTACCCTCTTTCATGTTTGCCCGGAATATATGCACCAAGCGATTCTCACGTGGGTGCGTGCAAATGATCTGCGAGATGTATTGTATTTAGCTCGCGAATCGTTTTTTTGATCTTGCATAAATGCGGGTATTTGTATTAGAATACTACCTGCGCATGACATCACCTATCCCCATCTGCAACTTTTCTTACACATACGCATCTACAAGTCTTGAAGTCAATATGTCAATATATAGTTTACGATATACATTTCAAATTTATGATGCTCGCAAATTTGATAAATTAAAGTCGTTGAAATTCAGTATCAGATTTGAATTTGTTGCTCTATGTTTGTACTCTAAAATGTTTGTATGCGAATGTGTACCGTGTAATTATTTTCAATCGATATATGTTTTTACCCGTGGTTTATACGTCTACAATATTCGCAAAATTATGTTTATGTAGAATCGTTCATTTACCTTATGACTAGATAGTGCATTCAATTTATATATATATATATAAATATATATATATATATATATATATATATATATATATATTTATATATACATATACATATACATAAAAATATACATATATACACACACACACATATATATATATATAACGTATGAAACCCTCATGTATATCTAAGTATGGTCTTCAAGGATAGAGAAGGGTTCAGATTTGTTAGATACTAAATCAGTCACAGGTATTTTAATGGTAATCTAGTTGTCATAGTGTGGATATCATTGTATACACCGAACATAAATCCTATTCCACTTCGCAACACGTATAGAGTTTCGCACCCCTGTGTAGATTGTGGTCACCAACAAAGTAGTATAACTTAGAATTCGTACATTAGTGTGCGGTCAAAAACAACCAGTAACAACCTTCACGTTTCAACCTGCTCGATTGATACGTATACTCGATTGCATGTCGGGCCACTGTTGGCTGCAGGAATCCGGGTGTAATGCTACGGTATATCATTATTGTTCTTAGGTCTCTTGGTTATTACTTAGAAGTGGTCAAGAGAGAAATCTCGAGTGCATTCACAACATCCAAGCGCACGTCTCAACAATTGTAATGTGTCAATTGACTTGTTTGTAATCAATGGTCTAGTTCGCCGAATACATAGACGTTTTGTCAGATACGAATAGACCAGATCAAAGACATTCACGCCACGGCTCACGTGCCAACGGTGCACTCGTCCTACTTCCATGCAGACTGCACTTTCGCCTTTAAGACATAGACTTACTCTTCAATTGGTGCCGGGGTTCTTCCTATCAAAATACCCGTGCCTCCTGAGCGGCGCTTCTTCTTCTTCTCTTTCGCAGCGTCTTCTGCCTCAGCTACCAGTGCTTTGTATCATGAGAGACTTTCTCGTTGACCGTCTGAGCGGTAGCCTTCTCCCCCCTGCGGGTTGGTCCTCAGTTCCAGCTTCCTTTATTGTCATGGCCTACTTTTGTAACCCAGACCTTTACTGTGCTTCAGCTAACCTACGTGATACAACTTGTTTCTGCACTTCAGCTTCCTGTATTACTTCTCTCTGTTCTCTAACCTTGGCGTCCTAAGCCGATAACTCAGATACAGCGGCCTGCAGGCACTCTGTCTCCACTTAAATAACATTTGATTGCGATCTCACCCCATGAATCAGAAATCCTCCACCTGGGGAATCTCTTTCTACAAGGTTAGCTACGCCTTGAAAACTATCTCGTCTGACAGCTCAAAGGCCATCTAATGAGACCTATCAGTCTTAATCGGACCAAACTTGGAACGACATCTCCGGTTTAGTTAAGCAGCAGCAGCATATTCTCTTGAAATGTGTATCGATACCACTTGATTGCTATTCCGTTGTAAGTCCAGGTACATATCATTATTGCCCGCTATTGCGACGACTCATTGCCAGTGATTCGGAATAATCAAGATATCACTTTGCCGTTTTGCCATAGACAACTGCCTCGGCTGTTAGCTCAACCACATCCCACACTCGAATGTTTAACACTGCAAATGCATCTCATGGACAATAAAATGTCTACAAACTGCCTTTACCGGGTTTTCGGTTGCTGTCTTCATACTAATTTCAGCTACAGCACACCAATAGCCCATACGCACCCACTATAATCCCATCCCCGTCAGCCTGATAGTATCCTTGAGCTCTTGTAGTCCTTCTTCGCCAGCCTTGAGATGGTGCTTGATGACTATCTCGTCTGAGAGTTTTCTGTTTCGTTCTGTACTCACCTCTCACCCATAGTCTTATTTCTTCACGTCGATTTAGATCCCTTAATCGTCAAAAGCTCGCGCATAAAGGTACGATATTGTGTGCGAACAGTGATCGACAGGATAAACTGCTTAAACCCTATGGGCGCCCTTGATAACCTAGACATGACGCCAATGAACTTGACAAACTTTATAAGCCTGGAATGGAGGATATTGCGCAATCCGTAGATGTGGAAGGTATTTATTTACTATTCGCATGAGATGATATTTGCTTCTCCTCTTTTAAAAAAGAAATGTGTGTCGGAACGTAAACGCGTGTATTTAAAAATGGGTTCTTTTGTTTTGTTTAAAAAAAAACACACTATTTAGAGGGCTATGCTCACTGCTCACTCAAAATTTTCACCCCAGTTGAAATCCCGGCGGATTAAACGTTTAACTTTAACGCAAAACGGGTGGCTTTAAAAAACGGGGTTAAAAACTGCGAAACGAACTGTTACCGTTTATATACTGGTGTCAGTCAGTCAGGGTGTGTGAATATTAAAAATAGTATTATTCTCTATACCCCCCCAGCAGCCACCCCCCCAGCAGCAGCTGTTGTTGATGTCGTTTGAGCTTTATATTCTGATGACGAGTAATAAAACATTTTTTACTACAAGACAATAGATATGTACTTATATTTTAAAAAATATGGGTCTATTTCAGTAGGCTATGATTTATGTCCCAGTACACTATGTATTTATGTGTAAATAAATGTATCGGATTTCTGTTTTTGTTTTTTTTATATAAAAAAAACGCTTCAGATATATACATTTACAGTATGTGTACAGTACATATTTATTTATGTTTATATGATATCTGATCGCCATTCACCTTTCTCCCTTGTGCATATGGCAAACAACGATGTTCCGATAAAAGGATAGATACAATTCATATGTATTCCTATTACTGACAACACACACACACACACGTATACACACACACACACATATAGTCACTACATGAGCTGAACATTCGCGTCATTCTGAGGCGTGGTGGATAAACGTAATGGTATTCTCCCGGAGAGGGCGCTCTCGTATCAGGAGAACCAGCCTAGACAGCCCCCGAGACCATACTTATATCAGGTTGAGCAATAGTGAGCCATCCTTTGATGACTTCCACAGTTTGCTATCACCAGTAAACAGTCTAGATAGTGATGATAGTACGGGCTACGATTGATGAATCACACAGCCACCCACACCAACAACACTAGCATGTTCAATGCGAACAGCAGGAGCATATTCGGAGGCGGCGGAGGGGCATGGAAATGCGAGAGATGGACGATGATACGGAGGTCATCGACGTACTCGGCGGAAAAACTCTACTGAGTGGAAAAATCAACCCAGTAGTCTCACGAAAAAAATGAACTTATGCTGGGATAGGGCTTGGAAGGTACGTTTGTACTTTCGATGGTTTCATCGTGCCACTACCGCGTATTTGTTAATAAATCTGAGATATTCCCCGTAAAGGTGAATATAACACCTGGTAATTTTAATATAAAAACACACACATACACACACAAATACGTGCTATTCTGTATATAAAAGCA
>LUCW03002288.1:12500-21758 GCA_001586965.3 Sphaeroforma sirkka | reverse complement strand
ATGCAATAAAGTGTGGAGATTATCCAGCAATGTCTATGTGATAGCACAACACTGAAAAGACCTGAGAATTCAACACAGCCTAGTTTCTTCAAAGAACGTATATAATATTTTCCTCTCATTAGCTCTGATCACTGAGTGAGCCAGATGAAAGCACTTATAATGGCATAGTATACAGACAAGATCGAAGGCTGCAACGGGAGAACAAGAAGGTACCATGCCCAGAATATCTGTAAATTTTTCATTACCATGCGCCCGTTTCATCCGCAAACTTAATACGGTCTGAGCGTCCGCGAAATCCAATGCGTTCAACCAAATGCAAGTGGCCGAGCCGTCGATGTCAAACAGTACGTTCACACCACAGTAGTTATGATCTGCGCAAACCCTGCAAAATACTGAAACTTCTGATCTTGACCGCACAGAATTTGCCTGTGGTAGTGGCGTGAGATACGCGCGTGCAGCCCCGAACATATGGCCCTGTGAGGAAGAAGAACATCGTCCAATAGCAGTCAGAGTTGTGCAAAGCTGATGAGGTTCGTCCGGATTAAGGAAGCATTATCAGGGTTCAACTACCAAGAAGACTGCGCATACTGTATATATATATGCTTAGGGCTGATCTCTTTTCGAAGTCCAGCGTTGAGACGCACATCTGCAAAACAGGTAGTGTCCAGCTTGTTTCCACTCCAGACACAGTGTGCAAGATAGTAGAGGTACACAACAAATACAATTTGGCTGAGTGCGTGTACAGTCAATGTATACACAAGAGACGAAAACATCATAATGCCACACTAAGATATATAAATCTCTCTACCCGCTTCATGCATAGTTGCTCCAAGTCGTGGAGTACATGGCCCAGACCAGTACTTTCTTACGGCCTCCACTGTCATCCAGAAGGTCTGTTAGGTGATCAAAACAGGAAACAAAAAGTAAAAAAAAACAAAGCTAAAAATCAATAAAATCAAAGATGAGAACAGACGAAAGTCAGAGATAGAGGGATTAAAAAGAGGAAGAGAACATTGGCCAGAAATGGTGGAGAAAAAATTGGAGAATTGGAGAATAGCATGGACGTGAATGATGATAAGGAAATTCAATCCTGGTTTATGCATTACGCAATACGCACGATCGCAATGGTTCTCCATCGCAGGCCCAAGGGACTATCTGGATAGCCTTTAGTGTAACGTTCTTTTCATCGCCAGACGAATGGATTCACACAACATTTCAATATTTCATACTAAATGAACACATAAACATAAGTGCTATACGAATGCCTACTAGAAAACAATCAAGTGAACTATGTCCCTTTGCTGTAACTTGCGCCACATGATAGATAATAAGTTGCCCTACGTTCACCTGGGGTTTTAAATATTTGATTTCCCTGCTGTCGCATACATAAGTCTCAGAAGTTTTCAAGCAAACAAGCAAATTATCCCTCTTCGCGTTTGTCACACTATCAGCCACACACATGCTGTCTAGAAATATCACATTTTTTACGCTCTCATACCATTGTTTTCTCCAAACACCTGTACGAGCTGAGGCAAAAACACAAAAAAACCCTGCACATGCTATTTATATAGCACCACTATATACACCAAGTATAAATCACCCTGTATATGCTATCCTTATCTTCGTATCTCTAACATATATTTATATCTCAATTAGTTTGTTCCTCCGAACGCAGAATGTGACTTTACAAAGATAGGGTCTACAGGTACAGACTACTCCCAACCAACAGCCCTACCTAGACACTGATCCCGAGGCTGGACTGATTCCAATAGCCTATAAACCGTTCTAACTAAAAGTATTGCTACGTAGATCTCGTATGTACCCACTTAACCCAAGCAACATTTTAGCATTCTTCACATGTACCGTTTTCTTATCCACAGTCTTTTCGTCCAGGAAACAGGGTACTATCTGTGCGACTGATGCCGGCCAGCAGTGCAGACTAGCTCCACCGAACAAGCCCTGTCGACCACCACCCAGTGCCGTGTGCATAACCGCAGCCTGTTTCTTTTTATCGTACTCAGTCGCTGACAAGAAAACAATGTCCTTAGTGGTCGCAGCTTCCTCCTCCGGAAAGCTTTTGCTGTGGAGGAGAAACGGTGAGTATGTGAGTACGTGTGTGTGATGTGTGTGTGTGTACATGTGTTTTTTTGTGTGTGTATGGGCAAACATACATGCATACGTAGCTTCAATTTATACGACAAAGTCAACGATAATAAACATCCTTTCGTGTTACACATTGATATGGGGCCATACACCCTTATTTAGTTTTATGTATATATACATCCATATAGCTATCATTCAGAAATCTGCAGCAAATGTACCATACATACCGCAAGTCCTCGGCCACAAACGCATAGCCCCAGTTGTCACCTCCTGTATGCCACCTAGTTCGCATCTCCTTCCTGCTTATTTGACTAGAAACAACATGTACTTTGGGCAGCCGAGCACTCGTCGGTCATCCATCATCTGTATGCATATATAAGACCGATTTCGTCAGTCTTAGGCATATTATTTATTCTGTCCGGCACTTTCGCCACTTTTATATTGCTTGACACAGTTATAGGTTTGTTTGATGGAATACACCCCAAACAGGTAGGACATAAATTTGAGTAACCTGATATCGAGCCGGTATCATTAGTTGGGGACCATAAGACCGCAATGGAATGGGCAACTGAACACCAGATGGAGCATCAATGATACTCAGAGGCTGCTACGCTATCATAGGCGGCGGTCGTATAGTTGACGACCATGCATTCAAAGCAGGTGACATATCCCGACGTACTACTGCAAGGTGGATACAAAACTTGTGTATGTGCATATATGTAAATAAATACGACACATACACATAGAAAGACGGTACGTTATACACATATAAGTGAGACATATTTGACTATAACTTAAGTTATAGTGAGTATTATCGTAATAGATATAGCCTTTCCTTTATAATACATAGCCAGATCAAAAGAATCGTACCTCCAGTGCAAAAGTGAACGATCCTAAGCCGTGCGTACATCAGATTGGTTGCGCAGAAGCACTGCATCATTAGCCCAGCCATCTGTATGCGCTCGATGGCGTCCTCGACCGCTGAGGATGAGATATCAAACAAGACAAAAAAAAAATGAGCGAATCAGAGGAGCGTAGTTTCTTTTTCGCATGTTCCAACGTATCGACAGAAGATACCGAATATACACAGGTATACGAACGACAATGCTATTGCTGGTAAGCAAGAAACTCATGATACAATAACTATCGTCGACTATGAACCTACACACCCGGCAACACTTCTTCAGTCGACCACACACAGAAATGATGTTGGATCCACACAGCCCTCCAGAAGTGATATCGGCTTGTTTGTCCAATACACAAAACATTTTCATCTACTGTACCCACGATTGGTACCAGACCGCATGCGTGTATACTCCAATACCCAGAACATGTACAGCCTCGAACTCAGCCGTGTATAAGCATCCCTTGTCCGAATCGCCCACATTAACCGAAGCCAAACACTACCATGCTATGCTCTGAGTACTAAGCACAGGCGAAATGAAAAGAATTCACAGTGAGCACTCCCATCCAGACCAGGATTTTACTTGCGCATGGGCAGAGGCAATTTGGTTCGTGGCGTTGACACCGACGCAAATCAAGTGCCGTCGACATAGTTGTCTACCATATATAACCAGTACTCGAACCTAGAGTCTACTCGGTACTACAGCCCAACACAACTTTACTGAGATATTTCCTTATACAACAACATTGCTCACATCTAAGCTCATTCGCAAGTCTTCAAGGGTGCACTTACCAGTAGGCTTAGAACTGGGCGTAAAGTAGCCCCCATCGTCATCCTTTTGCACATAGTAAATCAGTCGCACACTATGCGATGCCTCGTTCTGTGCTGTGGGGTCATATATCACATCGAGGCTGTGAGTGTGGCCTGTAGATGTCTGCAACTTGACCTTGTTCCTGTAGTAGTTTGATACGTAGAGAAAAGTTGGTCAGCGCTTATTAATATATAATTCTCCATCTTGCGGATGTTGTAGGTTGACTTGTCACTGTGCATTCGTGATCCTTATTATGAGTTTCAACGACCAAGGATAGTGACTGCTACATTGGTACAGAACTGGTAAGACCTTCAGCACAGGCGTATGAGTGCTATGCCTGAGCATATCGAACTCGAGTTTGTCTTATATATGATTGAACACAGAAAATATTTGGAGTAGTATCTGCTTGCGAGAAACATAATCACTCGGTACTCCTTCTCGAACTGCACAAATCCTTTTGAATGCGCAAAGCGAAGCGCAAAACACTGCACGGGATAATAATAAACATAGTAATAATAATAATAATAATAATAACAATAAGAACAATAATAAATATAAATAATATAAATAATTGGCGGAAGTGAGTTCGAGAATAACTTGTGTTATACCATGAAACATATTGGTGCACCTGACATATCAGGTATAAAATATTCGAATCCTCAGCCAAGACGCTTACTGTTGTTAAAGAACGTGCTCAAGATGCGAAATCACGGAGAATTGCACTTACTTTCCCTTGGATAGATGCACAAGAACTTTGAAATGGCCTTTGATCACAGGCCACACGCCCTGTTTTCACAAAAATCGATAAAACAGTTAAGGAATCAATTGCGGTACCTCACGCATTGTAAGCTTATGCAAAACTCTACATGCGCTAAAATGCACTTGTCAATATGATACGAACGATAAAAAAGTATTCCAATCGTGCCTCTCTTGTTATTAGATATATGACAAGGTCAAGACCAGAACAGTAACTTTCAGCAAGTTTAAACTATATGTGAAAGGTATCACAAAATAGAGAAAGCTGGGACAGAGCAGACGACTAAATTACTTTATCAGAGAAGGCTCCTGACACCACGGCCAGTGCAGATAATAAAAACGAGATATTTTAAACACAACCAGGGCTGTTTGCGCACACTTCCAGCTTCTACCATTGTTGACTGTGTGCTTTTGCCATATTGAAGACCTACTATTCGGATACTCAAAACTACATCATGAGTAGATATTGCTTGCGATTTATGTGATGAAACACTTGTGATTGGCCATCGTCCGTGAAAGTATGGGTTAGGGCACTGAATGGCGCTCCAGTATATAGACTGCGTGTAAATGTCTACAACAGTGCCATGTCATAACCAATGGTCAACCACCGCCAGTAGATAAGTATCGTACCAGCATACTAGACACACAACGCTGTACGACGTTGAGCAGGCTACACCTGGATAAAAAAAGATCCACCGGATCGCATGCATAGTACAACTATTGAATACATATGAGACTATCATGGAATAAATATAGCGCAGACAACGTCACAATCACGAGGCCGGTCTACCTGTGATTCTGCTTTTCCGAGTCCCACTGCACAGAGCTATGTATCGATGTAGAGCCAGCACCTTGCCCCGAACCTGCAAGGAAATTATTATAGATATACGGGATAACCATGAAAAACAGTTGAACTTACCAAAAGTATACGGAGTGTACGAGAGGAGTTGAGAGTACTTTATCGTGACAGAGCTATGTTCGTCATTGCTAAGTCATTAGACTGCCTATAACTTTAGGGTTGATGTCTATTGGTATTTGACCGATTTTTAGCAGAGTTGCACAGAGTTTGGTGATACACTCCTCGCGGAGTCTCTACTGAAAGTAAACTTTCTCCTACCCATTCTGAGGATATCTTCTCGTGGTGCTAACTTTTTGATGTTATTGAATGTATTCTCCATGCAAATCTCACGTCTCTTGTGTTTTCATCAGTGTTTAATATTGTACACTATTTGTTGCCATTATTGTTAAGTAGCGAATATACCATCATTCATTACAGCGTATCGCAAGTCGCAATCCGAAGCAAATACCGCAGTAGCATGAGACTGACCTATCACAGCATTAGCTACACTATGCACAATATCAAGAAACGCATCTTCATTTTCTTAGTACTACTATTACGACTATGTTAGATAAACTCTTGATAAAAATAGAGCACTTATTTGAGTTCACACACATTTCTCTGAGAGGGCTTTTATGCTCGTAAGACATTTCAGAACTACATCACAGTAATCGCTCATCAATCTTCTAGCCTCACTGCCCTTTCAGAGTTCAAATCATGATACACTTCACTCCGCACATGCTTGGCCCTACAAGGCCCATACACACACACGCACACAGATATCACGCGAGAGGTATTGCCGAGATATACATATCCGATAGCTATACAGTCAGCTCAGTACATATAGCGATGCGGTTCAATGCGTTTGGGTGACAGTAGATTCGCAATTTTTGGAGCTCTGACGACAATACCCATTTCGAAATGCTCGCAATCAACCAGGCGCAACAAATCCTGATATGACACAAATGTTGGTACAACTACATAGGTGCCGGGCACATGGCAGCAAAACACGCTACCCACAACCCAATTGTTAAATATTCAATGGTAACAAATTTTGCAGGGCATACCAATCTTCCCCTCCAAGCGAACAATCGAGTAGGCGAAGGTTTCATCGTTGCCAAATTTTCTCAGCTTAATGTCCGCAGGGCCAGCGTCTGCAATACTTGCAGTGACTGTGTAAACCAGGTACATTATATTAAAGAGCGTGCATTTCTCCCACTGGTCGCCGAGTACACAAACCAATGAGCCAAAACAGCACTAGCAACAATCGATTACCTTGTGAGACCGTGGATAGAACAGAAACTTTCATATAGAAAATGTACGTATGAACAATTTGTACAGATCATATAAACACATATAGTGATATACATACATACACACACAGACACACACACACATAAACACACATACACACACACACACACATAAATATATATATACATTCACACAAACACACACATATATATATATATATATCTGTACGTATTCAGTACCCAATAAGTGCTAAAAGTACATACTATGTATGTATGTATTCATGTGTGTATGTTGGTATGTATGTATTCATGTATATATGCATGTCTGTATGTATGTATGTATGTATGTATGAATGTATGTATGTATGTATGTAGGTATGGAGGTATGTATGTATGTATGTATGCATGAATGTATGTATGTATGTCTGTATGCATGTATGATCGCATGTATCTACTATGTATGCATGTTTGTCCATTTTTTTTATGTATGTGTGTATTTAGTATGTATATAATTGTGTATGTATGTATGTGTGTATCCGATGTATAAAGGTGCGTGTATGCATACATGGCATATGCATACATACACACGTATGCATGCATACAATATCATCACACATCACACACATAATATATATATATTATGTATGTGTATATATATAATATATATATATATATATAATACATATATATATATATTTATATATATGCATACACATACATAAAGATATATAATACATTATTATATATATGTATATAATATATAATACATCATCAATATTTTTATACATTTGCATGTATGCATATGTATGATGATATAATCATCATCAACAATATATGTATTATATATATATATATATATGTATATATATATATATATATATATATATGTATGGATATGATATATAGATATAATATATAATATATATGCATATACATATATATATATATATATATTTATTATATATATAATATACATATGTTGCATATATGTACATATAACATATACATAAATGCATATACATGCACATACACACACACACATGCATCATAATAATACATATATATATATATACATACATATACACAAGATGCATACATTATATATATATATATATATATATATATTATTATACATATATATATATATATATATATATATATATATACATATATATATATATATATATATATATATATATATATATATATCTTGGCTGACTTGTAGCGTTAATAAATGTCATCCCTAAGTAAGTCTCGATACTGACGGACAATGGGACCTAAAAGAGAATACAAGCGACTATGATTGATAGAGCGCTACCAGCACACTAACTCCACGTACCTACTACCGGATAATCAGTCAAGTTCTCTTAGATTTTATCGCACTTCCTAGCAGAGAACAATGCTACAAACAGTTTTTTGTTGGACATATTTTTTAATTAGGACGGTCGTACATGATGATTATATTCACGGGTTGTGCCAAGTATCACTACATCTGAATGTGCATATACATACATACCAGGCTCGGTAATCTTCTGTGGCTGCTTCACACGAACTGGTGTATCATCAGGTCTTTGACTGCCAGATGGCTGAGTAGTCTGAGCCGCAACTGGTGACGCCTCATTGTCTGAAGGTTTACAGCAAACGTTACCCATACTGAGAAGATCAGTGTTATGCCATTCTCCTTGGGAGGGACGAGACTAGTACTAAGAGTTAAGGACAATGCTTATTTTACATTACACATTGGGATGACAGCTATTACGTACGCCTTGTTTGAGTGTTGTGTTTGATTGGTGTACTGCACGCGAAGTTTCGCTGCTCTTGAGGTGCTGCTTAAGTTAGTAGCGCGTCTACTCACTCTACTGCCACGTAAAACAACAATACTTCGATTTGAGTAATTAAAAAATATATGTTATGTATAAAAAATTGATTGATCGTTTCCGATAAAGGGCCGGCAAATTGGAGCACATACATGATGATTGATGTATACAACAACATATCAAGAGCATTGATAGTCTAGACGCCGTCGAATACAAAGACTTCACAGTTCACACCAGAGAGTACTAAAGGCAGTGACTTTGTGACACCACAGGCACCACCCAAAGATTTTGGATGCCATTTAAGCTGCAGGCACACAAACAAATATATGATTATTCGTAGGTTTGGATACTTCAAGTCAGAATCTCGGCTACTGAAACGTTAAACAGCGTCTCTTTGAATGTATGCCAGTCAATGCAAAATATATCATTATAACACAAACTAAGCTAATTAAAGCCTGTTGATCATGGGCAACCAGAACAGTCAGCCTGGTACTGACAGGTCTGGGGGCCATCCTGTCTCTGGATACCAAGGTGGGTACATACCTGAGTGTGGTCGTTTGGTACCTCCCATGGTAGTGGTATATATATTATGCGTGCTGGTTTCTTCGTTGTGTGAGTTTGCATGAGAAACTGGAACACCGAAATGCGGCCTACATATAGCAGTTTCAACTGTTCTACTCGAAGAGGTGCGGTACGAATTCAATGTCGAAAAATATGCGCATCAGAATCATTATTTAATATAAACGACTCCCAAAATTAGAAGAATGTCGATTAAG
>LUCW03002288.1:0-10000 GCA_001586965.3 Sphaeroforma sirkka | reverse complement strand
GATTATGTCATATGGGTATACATTCTGTATGTTTGTCAGTGCTCTACCAAGTTATGAACACAGCTTTCCGATAAATTATGCACCCAAAATACTTCAAAAACGCTCAAAACCGCATCTACATATGGTTTGTAGCAGAAACAAGGTTAAAATAGTAAGGTTAAAATAGAAATCGTGCGGTATATTTATAAACATTGGGAGAGCGAATGTGGGTCCGACTACTTATGTAGTTGATTACAGGGCTCAAATGAGTACGCATCAACTCTGCGCCATATTTGCAGCCACATATGCATTCGTATATGTAAATACTGTCACGCACTTGGATAAAAAGTTCCAAATAACGTTTCTTCCAAGACCATTACAGTCTCATTACGGCTGTATAGGCAGTAAACACCTCATTTCCTGCGAAATTAGGTGCATTCAAGTCAAAGTTGATGTCGAGCTTGTAGGTTTGTCAAACTGGTCACAACCAGTTGCCGTAGGCTCCTGAGTAGCAAAAGTGGGTGTACCGATTAGCTGGACAACTTGATCCAATGAAATGATAGGTCAAGTGAATCGCTAACTAATCTTGAGATTATAAGTCTACGCAAATTTAGTTCTCATGCATAGTTCATTGCTGACTTATATCCCTCAACTCATCATTCATCTCGTGCTCCTGCAGGAGTTTCTGATCAATACCGTTGCCCACCTACATACTGTTTTCTGCTTTGCCTCTTTTCGCAGAATCCTCGCAAGACTCGACGCAGAGCGATTAGCCGAGACCAGGAGCATTGCTAAGACACAATCGGTAGGATGCTCACAAAATGTACCAGCCTTTACAGAGCCCCAAGAATTTGTTCCTTTACTGCATCTTATCTTGCTGCAACACTATATTGAATCTGGTCCCGTGGTATTTATGCTTGCCGTTTCTTATCGGCATATTTCACCTCGGGTATAAATATTATATTCACAGAGTACGGTGTGCGATTTTCTGTGCTGCATATCGCTTTTATGTGTACGTATTGTGGCAGTACAAACGAACAGATACATACAGATAGCCAAATCAGTGTTCAGTTTTTGGGGCACCTGCATCTGCATCAGCAAGTTCATAGTTGTGTGCGGCTACAATAGTGATATATGCTTGTGTATCAGCATGTTTGTACGTACATACATCTTCATCAGGAGTACCTACGTATGTGTGAAGGTGTACAGATTCGTACACTGGCCGATGTACGAGTGCACGAGCGTGATGTTATCCGTGCGTTGGGCGAGATCTAGGCTAAATTTTACTATACTTTTTACTAAGCATTACCCAAGTAAATATGCTGGACATATTTAACTGCTCGGATGTATCTTTGAAACCTGAAGTGCATAACTGCATGCACAGATGTATCTGTACACAGGATTGTCGAATAATTGATGACTGTGCATATCAAACCTCTTTGCTTTGTCATATCCAGGTACTCACAGGAGCAATGCGCTTGGTGGACATAAAAGCTCACAAGTCACTTGATCTGTACGGTGTCACACTCCGCCTTCTTGATCAGAATCGATCGCACACCCAGGAGATACAATCGGTGGGCAAGCTGTTGGCCACGGTCGCGCGTCTGCTCTTTGCATCAGCGCTGGGCTCAACAAGGTGTGTCAAATTAGTGAACAGGTGGTATAGGGTTTTTACGAATAAGAATCCATATGTATTTGTAGTTGTGCTATTTATCAAAAGTGATGAATTACAGTCGGTGAGCAAAACTGCTGGCCACAATGATCGCATCCGCACTTTGCATCAGCTTCGTACACAGTACTTTTTTGAACGGGTGGAGCAGTATGTATATGTGATATGTATACCTGTAGGCATGTGGATATTCGTGTTATGTGTGAAATTTTGGTTTATAGTAGGCAAGATGCTGGTCCCAGTGCGCGCGTTTACACTTCGCATCACCGTAAAACTGAACGCATTGCGTTCAATCCTTCCTTGCATAGTACTGTAATCGATATTTTGTGATTAGAGTTTCATGCGCATACACTTATGTCTCCCGTGTAAACGAATGCATGACCACGGTATGACCAGGGTATCTGCCTTCCGCATCACCGTTGGGCAGGTAATCTTGTGTACTGAGGATACATCCGTAGTTGTTTATGTACCATTTATGCCTTGTAAGTACTAATAGTAGTCCTAAACTGAATGAAAAGTTTTGTATTGTGGTGATAGGAATGAGCTAATTGCCGAAACCGGATTATTTGTCCTCTGCGACAGGTTTCAAAACACTCAGGTCAAGGTTATTATACTATATTTATAGTAGGTAACGAGTGATTTTCATGTGTATCTCGGCAACTCTGACGTATATATTCCACTGTGGCTGGGCTAGAACTCGGCGACTAGCGCACATGTCCGTTTGATTTGAACCCAAGCATATATACATATTGATCACAAACGTGTCAAACTCCTACAAGCAATATCCTAGAGGGGTGTGTGCTGGAAAAACTGATAGGAATGTGGTGGTTTCAAAAGAGTGCCTTCCGCATTTATGACTCATTGTTCTACTACTTATCGCAGATAAATGCATTGCTGCCCGTTGAGGACCGACTTGAACCATTCGAGAGTGGTCGCTTATACCCGTCGCGGAGGAATCCACACCGAATGAGGTGAGTTCGGATTAATCAGGCAGTCGACTCCAGCAAGCACAGCGTCAATTGTTTCTCGTATTCCTCAGTAGGATCAGCATGCCTGCCAAATTAGTTTGGATCAGAAGTCAATACCCGAAATTAAGAGACAATCAGATCTCGAAACTCGAAGTCGGTACAATTTCTCGATACTCTTTAAGGCTGAGCAGCAAACTAGCAATTCGGGACGCCATTCCTATGTTCGATCCGTCCATCAGGATGAGAGCTGACCTAGCTTAGCCTAATGGTAGATTGCGGAAGGGTCCTAGGGCACACGGTACACGATGCATGGTGCCAGACTGCTTCTACTTTCAGTCGTCTGCATTGCAACAGCTAAGCGTGATCTTCGTTGGTCCTGCACGCAGCTGAATCCTCTACGAAAACGCTCTTCGGAGTTCTCGACCCTGTTTAAAACAGTACAACAATCAGCAGTATATATATTCTGCTACGATGTATATTCAGCTACGTTCAGTATAGTGTCAGAGGCACTGCAAGGTGTATTGTGTTACCATGGGTGTACAGTTAACGCTCACAAGACCTCTAGTCCGCAACCATGACATCATGAACTATCAGGCAGTATTATGAATTCGCAGATCATGGCCCATCCATAACTGGCTAACGCTACTGCTGTTCGCGTGGAGGATAGGTATACTCCTCAGAGAATCTTGTATGGCGGCAAATATTTAGCAAAAGAACCCAAACGAAATCACAAACGAAATCATCGAAGTGATACTGCAGCATTTTTGATTTTGCAAACCATGCAAATTTAAAAAGTTGGCTCGTAGGCTTAAACACAATCGACAAATTTTGGATGTTAGTTGCCGATTGTGCTATGACATTTGAAGATTCGAGACAGGATTCTTTCAGGGGAAAGCCGTGCTCCTCAATGAGCAAGACTTGGCGATCACAACGTAGTTCAAACCAAGCTACGGCCAAAAGACAGATCCACAACCTAGTATACATAAGAATCCATCACGAATCACATCCATGCAGAGCTACGCATCGACGGCAAGGACTAAATTTGTCAACGTCTTCCTGCCCGTTTGGTAGTCGAAACCTTTTGTCAATGACATATGATTAAATGCCGTACTATGAGTTGTACCTATGAATGCAAAAGACTGAGGTGCGCTAGAGATGCTCTAAAAGGTGAGAGGGTTGCTAACAAGCGATTGTCTACATTCTTGGCAACATTTTTCTGGCATAGTTTCAACTGGAATAACTGCATGGGCTCGCACCCATGGACATACACATACGTACGAATCGATTGACACCTTCTCGGATGAGAGACGGACAATAGTTAGAGCAAGGTCTCCTAGCATTCAGACTGAGACACTGGCAACCGGCTTTACAAGCTCGTGCTTGTGCGAGCACAAAAAAAATAAATAAACTTGAAATCGCATAATCACATTTGTACCTTCGATATTGTTTAATTCAATGTACATGACGCGATGATGTAGTTAGGGTTTAGACCAACGTAGCCAGGTCAAGTGCACAATGAGTGCGCAATAGGCAAGATTGTGAGGCAGTACCGTCGGTATAGTCCATACATAGATAGATAAATACATCAATACACAATACATACATAAATATATAATTTATACATGCATACATGCATACATGCATACATGCATACATGCATATATACATGCATACATGTATACATGCATACATGCATACATGCATGCATACATGCATACATACATGCATGTATAAATACATACATGATGCATAAATGCATACATCGTATATATAACAGTGAATACATACACACACATACATACATAAGTACGTACGTACTACATAGACACTTAAATATATACATACGGACACACATACATACATGCATACATACATACATGCATGCATACATACATGCATACATACATAAATACATACATACATACATATATACATGCATAAATACATAGTACATATATATGTACATAAATACATACATACATGCAACATACATGAATGCATGCATGCATGCATACATATATGCTTCAGACCTGGTTGCAGTTGTGAAGTGTCAGTGTGAGTGTTCCATAGATATCAGACTGTTTTTGCGCTCGGTTTGTCTCTGCAGATTTATATTATACATAATATATACACAACGGTCTCCACGTTTTCGTGGATCTACACACAGGCATTACATACCGTTCTAAATACAATACATGTGTAGTGTTCACGCACATGCCTATTTGTGTTGATACATATTTTCTGTACATACATGCTTAGATGAATTGGCACAATGAAGAGCAAAAAATACAGGCGGATCGAATGTGTATAGGCGGACGTGTTTTATAATATTTGCATATGCATACATGGTTGCGTTAATTTTTCTGACATTTGTGCTGTCTGGATAGTGTAATACATATATTCGCATTGCCCTTTCAGTAGTTTCTGTTCGTTACTATAGGTGCTGTGAGCACACCATCATCTAAGGAAAATAATAGTTGTAAATTGCGGTGCCCTAAATTTCGATAGGTCTGGCATACGCATGTTCGTTTTATTTTGATGTTTCAAGCAACTGATATTCGATTAAGGATCTACATAAATATATGTTCTTACCGACTGTTTTTTATTGTTTTAACACCGTGGCAATGTGACCTTGCACACTTGTTATCTTATTGCTAGTCTGGGATTGATGTAGAATGGTACATCATTCGCAGTAGCGAAACCCATGAATTGAAATACGTAATTCGATTTTGACTCTTTTCTGTCACGCATTAATTATTCATACTATACTCATTTCTACATTACAGTTCTAGAAGGTGCTTGGGGTATCATTGGTACAATTGAATGGATGAGAATTATCATGCAATATCTGAAATTGAACAGTATGCTACAAAGCCTGCACGCGAGAGTATAAGATCGAACATAAGTCAAACCGACTACTTGGCCCCAGTCGTGGCGAATGTTCGTGGGAGCTGGGGCTATTGTAAATCCAATCGTCCAGATACCGAGACTGGTAACAGATCCGAAGTCTGTGATGTTGACGCTGCTACGACTTTGCAAGTCATCAATCACCAAGGCGCATCGGAGTCCGATTTGGGTCGGTGAACAGTGTCTCATTAAAAGCCCAAATGTATAATTAAAGAATATCTACCGCCTGTCTCTTCAGTATGCGTACTGCGGTACAAACCGTCAAAATAATTAAAACACATAACATCCTGCTGTATCAAATCGCGCACTAGAGTATAAGTCGTCATAAAATTTAAAACGCATATTGTAGCATGATCTGCCAAACTCCCCAGTCCATTCTTTACATACGCTTGCATCAGTGAACCATTAAGGTTTGAGTGTTTGGCCTGTGTTCTCAAAGCGTCAGGTTCCAATGGCATAAAATAAAGAAACTATAAAATCTGATCAGCATAAGCTCACTAATTGATATCCAATACAACGTTTCATGCTTTCAAGTCAAGGTGAGCTGTTATTTCATGGACACTTTTAAATAGATTTCTACAAGTATCTTATAAATGAATGATTAAATACCAACAACAGCAAGCATTTAAGCAGATATACTTCCAATATTGATGATAGAATGGATGTGATGCAGTTTTGTTCTATGCAGTCCGGTTAAATTTAGGTAATAGATTGCTACCCTCTTTCATGTTTGCCCGGAATATATGCACCAAGCGATTCTCACGTGGGTGCGTGCAAATGATCTGCGAGATGTATTGTATTTAGCTCGCGAATCGTTTTTGATCTTGCATAAATGCGGGTATTTGTATTAGAATACTACCTGCGCATGACATCACCTATCCCCATCTGCAACTTTTCTTACACATACGCATCTACAAGTCTTGAAGTCAATATGTCAATATATAGTTTACGATATACATTTCAAATTTATGATGCTCGCAAATTTGATAAATTAAAGTCGTTGAAATTCAGTATCAGATTTGAATTTGTTGCTCTATGTTTGTACTCTAAAATGTTTGTATGCGAATGTGTACCGTGTAATTATTTTCAATCGATATATGTTTTTACCCGTGGTTTATACGTCTACAATATTCGCAAAATTATGTTTATGTAGAATCGTTCATTTACCTTATGACTAGATAGTGCATTCAATTTATATATATATATATAAATATATATATATATATATATATATATATATATATATTTATATATACATATACATATACATAAAAATATACATATATACACACACACACATATATATATATATAACGTATGAAACCCTCATGTATATCTAAGTATGGTCTTCAAGGATAGAGAAGGGTTCAGATTTGTTAGATACTAAATCAGTCACAGGTATTTTAATGGTAATCTAGTTGTCATAGTGTGGATATCATTGTATACACCGAACATAAATCCTATTCCACTTCGCAACACGTATAGAGTTTCGCACCCCTGTGTAGATTGTGGTCACCAACAAAGTAGTATAACTTAGAATTCGTACATTAGTGTGCGGTCAAAAACAACCAGTAACAACCTTCACGTTTCAACCTGCTCGATTGATACGTATACTCGATTGCATGTCGGGCCACTGTTGGCTGCAGGAATCCGGGTGTAATGCTACGGTATATCATTATTGTTCTTAGGTCTCTTGGTTATTACTTAGAAGTGGTCAAGAGAGAAATCTCGAGTGCATTCACAACATCCAAGCGCACGTCTCAACAATTGTAATGTCAATTGACTTGTTTGTAATCAATGGTCTAGTTCGCCGAATACATAGACGTTTTGTCAGATACGAATAGACCAGATCAAAGACATTCACGCCACGGCTCACGTGCCAACGGTGCACTCGTCCTACTTCCATGCAGACTGCACTTTCGCCTTTAAGACATAGACTTACTCTTCAATTGGTGCCGGGGTTCTTCCTATCAAAATACCTGTGCCTCCTGAGCGGCGCTTCTTCTTCTTCTCTTTCGCAGCGTCTTCTGCCTCAGCTACCAGTGCTTTGTATCATGAGAGACTTTCTCGTTGACCGTCTGAGCGGTAGCCTTCTCCCCTGCGGGTTGGTCCTCAGTTCCAGCTTCCTTTATTGTCATGGCCTACTTTTGTAACCCAGACCTTTACTGTGCTTCAGCTAACCTACGTGATACAACTTGTTTCTGCACTTCAGCTTCCTGTGGCGCTTACTTCTCTCTGTTCTCTAACCTTGGCGTCCTAAGCCGATAACTCAGATACAGCGGCCTGCAGGCACTCTGTCTCCACTTAAATAACATTTGATTGCGATCTCACCCCATGAATCAGAAATCCTCCACCTGGGGAATCTCTTTCTACAAGGTTAGCTACGCCTTGAAAACTATCTCGTCTGACAGCTCAAAGGCCATCTAATGAGACCTATCAGTCTTAATCGGACCAAACTTGGAACGACATCTCCGGTTTAGTTAAGCAGCAGCAGCATATTCTCTTGAAATGTGTATCGATACCACTTGATTGCTATTCCGTTGTAAGTCCAGGTACATATCATTATTGCCCGCTATTGCGACGACTCATTGCCAGTGATTCGGAATAATCAAGATATCACTTTGCCGTTTTGCCATAGACAACTGCCTCGGCTGTTAGCTCAACCACATCCCACACTCGAATGTTTAACACTGCAAATGCATCTCATGGACAATAAAATGTCTACAAACTGCCTTTACCGGGTTTTCGGTTGCTGTCTTCATACTAATTTCAGCTACAGCACACCAATAGCCCATACGCACCCACTATAATCCCATCCCCGTCAGCCTGATAGTATCCTTGAGCTCTTGTAGTCCTTCTTCGCCAGCCTTGAGATGGTGCTTGATGACTATCTCGTCTGAGAGTTTTCTGTTTCGTTCGTACTCACCTCTCACCCATAGTCTTATTTCTTCACGTCGATTTAGATCCTTAATCGTCAAAAGCTCGCGCATAAAGGTACGATATTGTGTGCGAACAGTGATCGACAGGATAAACTGCTTAAACCCTATGGGCGCCCTTGATAACCTAGACATGACGCCAATGAACTTGACAAACTTTATAAGCCTGGAATGGAGGATATTGCGCAATCCGTAGATGTGGAAGGTATTTATTTACTATTCGCATGAGATGATATTTGCTTCTCCTCTTTTAAAAAAGAAATGTGTGTCGGAACGTAAACGCGTGTATTTAAAAATGGGTTCTTTTGTTTTGTTTAAAAAAAAACACACTATTTAGAGGGCTATGCTCACTGCTCACTCAAAATTTTCACCCCAGTTGAAATCCCGGCGGATTAAACGTTTAACTTTAACGCAAAACGGGTGGCTTTAAAAAACGGGGTTAAAAACTGCGAAACGAACTGTTACCGTTTATATACTGGTGTCAGTCAGTCAGGGTGTGTGAATATTAAAAATAGTATTATTCTCTATACCCCCCAGCAGCCACCCCCAGCAGCAGCTGTTGTTGATGTCGTTTGAGCTTTATATTCTGATGACGAGTAATAAAAACATTTTTACTACAAGACAATAGATATGTACTTATATTTTAAAATATGGGTCTATTTCAGTAGGCTATGATTTATGTCCCAGTACACTATGTATTTATGTGTAAATAAATGTATCGGATTTCTGTTTTTGTTTTTTTATATAAAAAAACGCTTCAGATATATACATTTACAGTATGTGTACAGTACATATTTATTTATGTTTATATGATATCTGATCGCCATTCACCTTTCTCCCTTGTGCATATGGCAAACAACGATGTTCCGATAAAAGGATAGATACAATTCATATGTATTCCTATTACTGACAACACACACACACACACACGTATACACACACACACACTCATAGTCACTACATGAGCTGAACATTCGCGTCATTCTGAGGCGTGGTGGATAAACGTAAATGGTATTCTCCCGGAGAGGGCGCTCTCGTATCAGGAGAACCAGCCCAGACAGCCCCGAGACCATACTTATATCAGGTTGAGCAATAGTGAGCCATCCTTTGATGACTTCCACAGTTTGCTATCACCAGTAAACAGTCTAGATAGTGATGATAGTACGGGCTACGACATGAATCACACAGCCACCCACACCAACAACACTAGCATGTTCAATGCGAACAGCAGGAGCATATTCGGAGGCGGCGGAGGGGGCATGGAAATGCGAGAGATGGACGATGATACGGAGGTCATCGACGTACTGGCGGAAAAACTCTACTGAGTGGAAAAAATCAACCCAGTAGTCTCACGAAAAAAAATGAACTTATGCTGGGATAGGGCTTTGGAAGGTACGTTTGTACTTTCGATGGTTTCATCGTGCCACTACCGCGTATTTGTTAATAAATCTGAGATATTCCCCGTAAAGGTGAATATAACACCTGGTAATTTAATATAAAACACACACATACACACACAAATACGTGCTATTCTGTATATA
>LUCW03002287.1:0-10633 GCA_001586965.3 Sphaeroforma sirkka | reverse complement strand
GCCTGTGAGTCGGCAAAAAACGAACGTTAGTGTGTGTCCATAGATACCGATAGGTAGAGGTAGTGTGTGTACATAGATACCGTTAGGTAGTCTGTGTACATAGATAACGTTAGTTAGTGTGTGTACATAGGTACTTAATATAAACGTATTTAACAGCAGTTGTATACCAACGCAAACGCCCCTCTCGCACTCGGCTTGTGGGGTAGCCGGGAACGTTTACGTATTTGTGAATCTGAGATAGATGTGTACTAACTATCCTCAGTTTATAGATGTTCACGTATATTTTTAATTTACATCCGAGTCGGATGAAACGTATTCAATCTACAACTCGTATACTATTTCTTATGTGTGCATATGATTAAACACACTAGCACTATTGAACCAGTATGGCATGTTTGCCAACCAGCAAGACAAATGATACACTGAAGCAAACACCCCACGCCACCAGACTGATAATGTAGTAGTCATAGCATACCGCCTATGAACACTCTGTGAAACTAGCATGTCACTAATACAAACACTAACACATACCCCTAACGCACGCAGTAGTACAGATATTACCCTAAAAAGTTGGAATAAGCATATCCGAAAACACGAATATGAATACTGACAAGAACACAGATATAGATAATCATGTATCCCACCAGAAAAGCTACTAACATGAACAAAAGATACACACAAAAACCACACACACACACGCTTATATATATATATATATATGCGTATGTGTGTGTGGTTTTTGTGTGTATGTTTTTGTTATATATTATATTATATCATACCGTTGAAAGTTTGTTGACATCTGCGCCAGCTTTCAGCAAGAGAGTAAGGGCGTGCGTGTGATCAGCTTGGGCAGCAGCGTGGAGTGCCGTCAGACCTCCAGGCTAAAAATAGAACACCAAGGTTAGCTCATTAGACTCAGGCTAAGAATACAACACAATGTAAAATTCGAGACTAGCAGACCCGACTAAAACGATACCGACCACCCCTACGCACCTTCCAACACACTAATACAATACAGACATCCGTAACCTTCGGTTAACCCAGTAGGCTATGGGTCTACCTGGTATTCCCAGTCATCCCCACATACCGTGGTAGCCGCGCCTATGTTGGCTCCATGCCACAGCAACGTCTCGAGTGCATACACATGCCCATTCCTCGCGGCCACCTGCAGGGCTGTACCACTCTCTCCCTGTGCACACACAGACACAGAGAATGAACAGGAGAGTCACAGGGGGACTACGTAGGATGTGGGAGAAGGAGATAAGAGAGACTGCACACACACAGACACAGAGAATGGACAGGAGAGTCACAGGGGAACTACGTAGGATGTGGGAGGAGATATCAGAGATGTGGACATTTGGGTATAGGGTGCGAGAGGATGGTACATAAGTATCAGATATATCGATATGTAGTAGAAGACAAGAGTGTATAGACATTTAAACCTATGGTATATGATAAGGATATAGCGACATATATACATCTAACACAAGGTAAGAGTACATGGACATATGGACTAATGGTGTAGGATAAGGAAGTGTGTACGTATAACAATATAATATGAGACAAGAGTGTATAGACATATAGACATAATACACGACAAGCTATATGGACATATAGACTAAAGGTATAGGTTAAAGGAATATGTACTTATAACCATATAATATGAGACAAGAGTATATAGACATATGGACATGATACAAGACAAGCGTATATGGACATATATACTATGTATGATAAGGGGATATAGAATAGACGTATGGTATAAGACAAGAGTATATCGACATACAGATAAGAGTATATATAGACATACAGACATACAGATAAACATACATATCATAGATGTAGACATATAGACACATGGAGTGAGCCAATGGTATAATATTGAACACACATACTAGAGCCCATACATCAACAAGCGGGTTGTCTGAGACCAGGACACTAGAATGGTCACACACACAGCCCGTTTGCGATGAGTATCCGTGGTAAACAGGGAACAACTTGTAAACCGGTGCCACAGCTATAAATGCATGCACAACATATTGTAATTCTACGCCTACCGGGATATGGATATGCGTTTAGAGATCTTCTACGATGAGGTCACCAGGACCCCAATGTAGTCCCACACGCACACACATATGGGAAATACGACAGAGGTCAGAGCTATACTATACAGGTGTTATATATGTTTATGCATGTATTGTATATGCACTATATATGCTTGGACCTATATGATATATGTTTCTACAGATGTTGTATACATTTATACATGTATTTCATATAATTATGCATGCACTATATATGCTTGTAAATGTATATATGAAATATATTTCTACAGATGTTATATATACATGTATTTCATATATTCACGATATACTATATATGCTTGTACACATATAATATATGTTTGTATAGATGTTATATATGTTTATACATATATTTCATATATGTATTCATATACCATAAATGCTAACACATATATCATGCATGTTCATATATATACTATATATGCACCTGTACTATATGACTATACATATAACATACCTTGTCCCCCAATGCGCAGCCTCGCTCATCGACGTCCACCAGATTGACCAGTAGCTCTTCCATTACTTCTGCGTCGTTGTGCTCGGTTGCTAAGTGGAACGTGTGCACTTGACTCTGTGCGTGACACAAAAGGTTGTAGGTGTATGCATGACTGTCTGTGTGTATACACGTATACATACACTTGTGTGCATGAATGCTGGGTTACTATGTACATACGTGTGTATGTGTATGTATACTCATACCTTGATCATACGCAAATATAGCCCAGTCAGTGGATTGTCACGAAAGGAAACGCAGAGGATGTGCAAACCGTCCTTGGCAAAACACACGGGAATGATTCATATACGTGTATAGCCGGTTTAAACGATCGACAACCTCATCAATGTGCGCGTACAAAGACGACATACAATACTATACTACTCACGCACCACTCAGGCTGTCAGACAGTCAACGACACAATATATATATATATATATATTAAACCTACCACATATACCTATACACTACTCACACTCCCCCATATACCTACACATCCGTTATAAACACAGATTTGTATACTTACGGAGGCCATGGGGTCAAAATCGCCACAGATCAGAACCTGCATGACGTCGCTGTGTTTCTTCTCGGCTGCCAGATACAGTGGTGTCTTCATTGCCTAATAAGGTAAAAATGAGTACCATAAATATACCTACACTACCCACGACTCCATATAGAGGCAAGCTTGTGCCTACACTCCACAGTATTACATAATTTACTGTATGTATGGGTGTGTTGCACATATACTGGATGAGTACCAAAGTACATAAACGATATTTATATATATGAGTGTGTCACTGCCGATCAGTTATTTTGCATGTGTGGGTACATATACGTCATCTACACAAACGAGTGTGTAATAGCACATACCTCTTTTTTATTCCTACGAATGTGGTAGCACAGATGCCCTATCTGTATGCATAGATGCGTAAGTACAGACTCTACATGCAGGTGTATGGAACTGACAGCACAGATACATTTAATGTATGAATGAATATACCAGTACATATGCGATATCTAGATGTATGTCGGTATCAGCATAGATGCCTTACCACGGCACGTACACGTACATGTCTGCATGTATATATGTATGCATGTTATCTACATGTCTGCATGTATATATGTATGTAATTTATCTACATGTCTGCATGTATATATGTATGTGTGATATCTACATGTCTGTACCTGCCCAAATGCCTTACGTATAAGTATGCATGTGTCGCCACACATATTTGTCGTCATGTATGCGTGTATGTATGTATGTAAGTGCGTATGTAAGAGTATCAGCACAGATACCTATGTATAATTATGCATGTATCGGCTCAGATATGCCATCTACATGTATGTATATATGCTGCATGTATGTATGTATGCATGTATAAACACAGATACCCCATCTAAATACGTCGAAGTGTCAATGCAGATATCGTATCTATATGTATAGTGCTGTCAGTACAGACACCCGCACACATACCTTGCTTATGTGGATGAGTATATCGTTGCAGATACGCCATCTATGTGTATGTGAGTATGTTTGTATGTATCAACGTAGATACCTTATCAAGCGGATTAGCACTGGCACCACTCTCAAGTAAAAGCCCGACGATGTTAGACATGTTCTTCTCCGCAGCTATATGAAGAGCCGTCCGGCCGTTCTACGATGGGTGTAGCGTGGTGTAACGACGACTTTTAACAACATCCACGGGTATCATAAGATGAATTGGGTGTAGCGTAATGTAACGACTTTTATCACAACATCCACGGGTATCGTACGACGAATGGGGTGTAGCGTAATGTAGTGACTTTAATAACAACATCCACGGGTATCATACGCCGAATCTATTAGACAATGTCACCGTAGTTTGTCCAGCAAACGTGTATGACATGGTACAACTAATAACTGGTGTGGTGTATGTACCGAACTGCTAGACCGTATCTTTCTAGGTTTTGTCCGACAAATGTAGTTTAGGTAATAAAATAGCGTATGCGTATACTGTCCTGCCTATACAATCCCCATTACTCATCAGAGAACCACAGATGACTCGACACCACACTGGGGTGCGATGCTAGCGCCATTGGCTCGCGTGAAGCCGGCTATTCCTGTGCATTTGAGTGACGGATATTTGTGCCGTAGGTACCACTAGTCACTGGTCGACTGCAATACATCAGCGCAGTTGCTGTGTGTGTGTGTATGTGTGTGTGTGTGTGTGTGTGTGTGTGTGTGTGTGTGTGTGTGTATGTATGTGTGTGTGTGTGTGTGTGTATGTATGTGTGTGTGTGTGTGCGTGTATATATATATATATATATGTGTGTGTGTGTATGTGTATGCTGTGGACAAGATGATGTTTAATATCAATAGAATCCCGCGTATTTTATTTCATCACCACAACTCGGTGCGAACTAAGACCTCTCGCCAGTGAAAATCGAGTATCAAGTCAATGGCCAACACAACGATCAGAAGCTGAGCCGTTAGCGCCAGAAAATTGTCATAACAAGCCACTCTTAACATCCGATTGATATTTGTCGTACGCAGATGTACAAGATTGACGAGACATACTGAAATTTAAAAACATATGCACAATCCCCACAAGTTTCTTTACCTCCAATTTGATACTCGTTATTCGTGTGGAAGCTACTGAGAGTATCTATTGCTGTTTTGTTCGCCTAACGAAAATATACCTACAATGTTATGTAGAATAACCCTTACGGTATACGATAAGTCAACGTTCATGGAACAGATGAAGTGAACTACCACTTGAGTATAAAAAAGCCGCTCTTTCGCACTGCCTGTCTTTTTTTTTAAGCACATCCTGCTTATGTACGAAACTTACCTATTTAAAGTAAGTATTGGTCTTGCACAAAACCTACCTCGTCCTTGTCCTCTAAGTCCACCCTGCAGGCGCCAGCGGCATCACCCCAATCCTCCACCTCATTTAGTAAATCTTGCACAGACTCGACAGAACCATTACGCACAGCTTCGAATAAGGCCATGTTGCTTTGTTCGACTACTAGAGGTCTGGAATTGCCACTCAGTAGAACGCGTTTCTTACGTTCAGAACATCAGACGATATGCTGCTCTTTGTTATATGCGCACCACTGTAGGGCAACAAACAGAAACAACCGTTCCGTGTGGAGATATCAACAACCCAACATAACGAAGCACTCTTGGCAAAGTATCACAAGAAACAGAACGAAGTAGATAAACCAATTTTCGAAAAAGCAACTAAAACAACATTCACTGGCTCATGACTGTGTTGCACTTGAACAAGATTTTTTTTAAATATGAAACGAAACGAGGAACTGCAGTACATAGATACAATATGTCACTATATGGATGATATAAATATGATAAATAGCCGCGATTCAAGAACAATTCCGAAAAAGAAAGTATGATGCAATAATATTTTGTTCTGCAGATATACTATTCACCTTGTACGTCGTCGTATTTGCATAGAAGAGCACTAGGCGCGACAACACATTCAAAGAGGCGTGATCTGTTGCGTTACCACGGACGAGAAATGGATATAATTTACGCGAAGTTTGATTTTATCTTTTTACTAATATCTGATTCGAAAGTCTATGTCTCGTGTCGTTTACTATATATGAAGCTACTTCTTGATAGTGTGTACATACGTACGTATCACGCATACATAGAGCAATCGGACGAGGTTAAATATCCAACCTTATGCTCCCGCAGCAACTTCTCAAACGATGGCGGCATAGCTCCTCTCAATTCATCTCCGACTGTAACTCGCACCATGTCACCGAACCCCGACTCGAGAAAGTCAGCCCAAACTCTGTTCACTGAAGTCCCATGGCCATCAGTGCCATCTGACCATGGCACGGCACATTGCAGATGTATAGTGTGCAAATCAGGACACTGTAAGAGGGTGTCGATCAGCGCTTGCTTGTCTACGAACTTCGTCGTGTGCAATTTTTTAAGAGCGGATAGACGAGTGCATTTTAGTGAAGTCTTGTTCTGAACCAAGTTAGTCACATTTGACAACCCGTAGATATTCGGAAGCGAGCCGGCAATCTCAAGATTCTGTAGCTGACATGACGCAAACCCCTCATCTATAGTAGAGAAACGGCCATTACATTCCAGAGTTGTCACCTCGGGAAATCTGTCGAGTAGAAAGCAGGGTGCGTTCCCAGTCCAGATGCGAAGAAGCTTTGCAGACCTGCTGAACATCGTGGAACTAACCTGGGTGACTTCAAGTTCTTGCAAAGTTGTGCAACCGTGCAATGCATCTCTGGCTTGGACACAGAAAACAGCCAATTGTTTTAACGTTGGGACTACTTAGATTTTCCTCTATCGACTGCCAGTGCAGTTTTAGATTCCTCATATTGGGACAGTTATCCAACAAATCTTGAACACAAGAAGTACGACCAGCCGATAATTTGAGAAGACTTTTTGATGCGATAGCAGGCAGTATTTTGTGGCCCCCTAGCAATTCTAGCTCCACCAAACATGACAAATCAAAAGCAGGCAGCTCGAGAGCAACCAACCTCTCAAGCCTTGGCCAATACTTTAGCAATTGCAAATCTTGCCCTGAATCCACCTCTGTGATATCAATGCGTTTCAAGTTTGGAACTGCCCGTGCAAGACTTGCAAGAGAGCTCTCCGTGATTTCGTGATCTGGTATAAAATTCCAAGTCTCAAGCTGAGGATACGACCGCGCGATATCAATGGCCTCGGGGAAAGAAAGTCGCTTGAGAGCTTCATCCCATATTTTGTATGGTAGTTTGATGTACAATGAGGGGTCGCATGCTGCGGTATAAAATGCCTTGCTCACGGATTTACATTCAACAAGCGTGTGGAATCGCAATTCGGCGCAGATTTTGAGCATAATCTCGTTCGGGAGTGCTTCTATTAACAACGCCTGATTTTTATGGTCTACGTCTCTGGTTGTATGACTCCTCCTCGGTGAACGTGCGTTTATTTTGTAATCGCGGATATTCCTCAGCTTCCTCAGCTTCAAAACATATTTGCGATCCTTGATACTTGAAATCCATCCCGGAAGCACTGGCGATTTTGTAGATTTTTCCAATATTACACAACTTGATGGCAATTTTGATTCCATTTTGCTTGAAATAGGGCACTATGTATGATATGGGTACAGACTAGAGGGATATTGGTTGAAGTTGTGGCAATATGCCTACCACTCCTAATATGTGGCTTTGTCGTTATCGAAGTTAAGAAACAGAAGCGTACATATATATTATATACATATACATTATATACATAAATATATGTATATATATATATATATAGGGGGAAGTATGGTCTTAAAATGTTCTTGATAGAAATTTTATACTTTTTATTTTTATTTTAAAAATTTCATTTACCGACAAGAAGCGGCGGCGAAAGCGGCACATACTTTTGACATATTCAACAGCTTCATACTCTGATGATCTATTCCTCTCTTGGTTAAGTTGCATAATTTAAAAAAAAAAGTCTTTGTTTCATTTTATTTAAAAATAATTTTTTTTGACCAAGAGACTGAGAGTGAGACACTGAGACCTGAAAAACATTCTATATATAAAAATCCTCTAAGTAAAAAAGTATAAAAGTGTATCTATATATATATATATATATATATATATATATATATATATTTAAATAAAATATACATACATAGTCAGTAAAAAAACATAAAATTAAGCACTGTTTGCACTGAGCGTTTGAGACTCTGAGTCCCCCCTTTTTTTTTTAAACATTGACAGAGTCAGAGACACATTAATGTGATGAGCCTGGAAGAGCGAGATAAAGACGAAAGAACAAAATATGGCTGATCGGGCTAACGTCCGAAGGACAATACAAATCACAATTTCAATTCTCACATCATTGTTTATTTATCACCAGCATTACTAAAAACTGAGTGACTGATGAGTGTTGACTGTTTTTTGTTTTAAAATAACAAAAAAAGTTTGATATTGTTTGATATTTCATACATAGCCTTCTTCTTTGAAGTATTTTTTATATGTATAAAAATTAGTCCTACAACTTCTACTCTCTCTAGAGAGTAGAAAGTGTTACGAGTTTGCCAACCACTTCAGCAATCGAAGCTCCCTAATAGTCTAGAGTAAAGAGAGAGGTAGAGAGAGCATGTAGTAGTAGCCTATTAGTCATTTTTCACATCATGATTTTTCCAGTTTATTTTGTACAGTAGTCCTCGAAGCGGACAAGAATTCCTATGAACCTCTAATATTGACACAGCCCACTGTCTTATGTTCGCCACCTTTTCATTTGTTTACTATTCTATTGCTATTTGGAATTTCACTCTTTGTAAACATATTTGTAACGGGATATGTTAAAAAGAGTCGATATTCCTGTTCTGAAGAGGTTAAATATACAATACAATGAATTCTACTAGAGCAACATCTTTTTTTTTGTTTTTTTAACAAAATAGTACAAATATATATATTATTTGTATATTTTTAAAATAATTTAAAAAAAGAGTTTTTTGTGGGCCTTGGGGGTTGGGGCAAGTGAGGGACTGGGGTTGGCCCCGGCACTCAGCGGTTTAGTCCGCTGGAGTACGACACCGCGACAGTCGAGAACTCGAGTCGAGCCCTTTGTGAGCCGGTTGAGGAGTTACATAGGAGTAGGGATTCTCAGGGAACTAGAGTAGGGATTGAGGAATTCCGAAACTCAAATCTGATCATCTTTTCAGTTTTTATTACATTCACATATACATACATATATTATTTTGTTTTTTATTATTTATGTATATACAGTACTGACGGTCTAGTAGAGAAAAATATTTATTTTATAGACGAATATAAGAGCAAAAAACTACAAATTGGAGTAAGCTGGAGCAAAGGGTCGCCTATATTTTTTTGTATAGCTTTGTAACGATAAATACTACTTTCTAGAAGATTCCATAAAGAGCAAAGAGTCCGTTACAAAATAAAATTAATGTTTGATCAATAGAAACACATTATTATTTAATTCCTTTGTCGATTTTTTTTTCTACTGTCACCATTTTCAAGATTTTTCAATGTTTTAGCAGAATCATAAATGGCTGTATATAATGGTGTAAATATTTCAAACTGGTTTCGTGTTCAATTGATTTCTAATGTCCAACATAGGCCTATCCTTGATTTTTTTATTTCAAAGGCTGCGAGTCTGTGACTTTGTGGCGCTAATATCCCCCGATTGTGCCGTATCTAATAACGGCACACCTCTAAAGTCTAAAGTCTAACATTGAACAATTCCAAATTCCAAACTTGTAAAAAAATAATTAAAAAGCTGTAACAACTGTATCTTTGTTTTTTGTTTTTTTAAAAGACAATATTTTAAATTTATAATTTAGAAGGCTATGTTTTTTGCAGTAATCAAACCTCTTTATATGACCAATGTCCGTTTTTTTGGTCAAAAATTGGTCATATAAAGAGGTGGTCAAGATCTGGTCAGGTTCTACTGTCAGGTTCGTGGCCTGACCTACAACAGTCAGGAGCTATTCCGGGCGCATTATCACTGAAAAAAAGCTCTATATTTCAATATTTCTACTCTTGTGGAAATCTTCTGTTTACTTACACAACCTTCGTATCTATACTTTAGATAATACAGTCTGAGGTATGTCTTTGTCTTCTAATTTCAGTATTCACATTAGACAATGTATACTGCTTAGGCGTTGCTTGTGCCACGTCGTCTTCCTGCAGTGTCTGATTCAGTGTTGTCTGATCTGACTTGTCCTCCGGTGGCTGGTATTTATCAGTAGACGGGCCAATAACCGGTGAATTTGAACAAACCCCTCACCAAGGTCACGCCACAAAGGTATGCATACTACGATCGCAAACAGCACACTTGTGTCCACCACCCACTGGGTGCGATATAGTGCATCCTTTCGCACAACATCGTTCACCACTGGAAGTGTCTCCCATCAGTATCTATTGTAATGTACTTTAGTCTATGTATGAACGTGCTACTGAAAATACCAAGGCGAAGGTGAAATATATACACAAATTCCCTAACAAATATACGAAAGTGAGAGACTGTACCCCTGAGTCCCTGACCCCATCCATGGTCGGAGCACGATGAACACAAATT
>LUCW03002286.1:92500-105075 GCA_001586965.3 Sphaeroforma sirkka | reverse complement strand
GCAGCTGCTTTGTGGCACAGACGTTGTCGTTGCACACAGCCATCATAAGCGCATCCTGGCCCGCCTGTGAGTCGGCAAAACGAACGTTAGTGTGTGTCCATAGATACCGATAGGTAGAGGTAGTGTGTGTACATAGATACCGTTAGGTAGTCTGTGTACATAGATAACGTTAGTTAGTGTGTGTACATAGGTACTTAATATAAACGTATTTAACAGCAGTTGTATACCAACGCAAACGCCCCTCTCGCACTCGGCTTGTGGGGTAGCCGGGAACGTTTACGTATTTGTGAATCTGAGATAGATGTGTACTAACTATCCTCAGTTTATAGATGTTCACGTATATTTTAATTTACATCCGAGTCGGATGAAACGTATTCAATCTACAACTCGTATACTATTTCTTATGTGTGCATATGATTAAACACACTAGCACTATTGAACCAGTATGGCATGTTTGCCAACCAGCAAGACAAATGATACACTGAAGCAAACACCCCACGCCACCAGACTGATAATGTAGTAGTCATAGCATACCGCCTATGAACACTCTGTGAAACTAGCATGTCACTAATACAAACACTAACACATACCCCTAACGCACGCAGTAGTACAGATATTACCCTAAAAAGTTGGAATAAGCATATCCGAAAACACGAATATGAATACTGACAAGAACACAGATAGGATAATCATGTATCCCACCAGAAAAGCTACTAACATGAACAAAAAGATACACACAAAAACCACACACACACACGCTTATATATATATATATATATGCGTATGTGTGTGTGGTTTTTGTGTGTATGTTTTTGTTATATATTATATTATATCATACCGTTGAAAGTTTGTTGACATCTGCGCCAGCTTTCAGCAAGAGAGTAAGGGCGTGCGTGTGATCAGCTTGGGCAGCAGCGTGGAGTGCCGTCAGACCTCCAGGCTAAAAATAGAACACCAAGGTTAGCTCATTAGACTCAGGCTAAGAATACAACACAATGTAAAATTCGAGACTAGCAGACCCGACTAAAACGATACCGACCACCCCTACGCACCTTCCAACACACTAATACAATACAGACATCCGTAACCTTCGGTTAACCCAGTAGGCTATGGGTCTACCTGGTATTCCCAGTCATCCCCACATACCGTGGTAGCCGCGCCTATGTTGGCTCCATGCCACAGCAACGTCTCGAGTGCATACACATGCCCATTCCTCGCGGCCACCTGCAGGGCTGTACCACTCTCTCCCTGTGCACACACAGACACAGAGAATGAACAGGAGAGTCACAGGGGGACTACGTAGGATGTGGGAGAAGGAGATAAGAGAGACTGCACACACACAGACACAGAGAATGGACAGGAGAGTCACAGGGGAACTACGTAGGATGTGGGAGGAGATATCAGAGATGTGGACATTTGGGTATAGGGTGCGAGAGGATGGTACATAAGTATCAGATATATCGATATGTAGTAGAAGACAAGAGTGTATAGACATTTAAACCTATGGTATATGATAAGGATATAGCGACATATATACATCTAACACAAGGTAAGAGTACATGGACATATGGACTAATGGTGTAGGATAAGGAAGTGTGTACGCATAACAATATAATATGAGACAAGAGTGTATAGACATATAGACATAATACACGACAAGCTATATGGACATATAGACTAAAGGTATAGGTTAAAAGGAATATGTACCCCATAACCATATAATATGAGACAAGAGTATATAGACATATGGACATGATACAAGACAAGCGTATATGGACATATATACTATGTATGATAAGGGGATATAGAATAGACGTATGGTATAAGACAAGAGTATATCGACATACAGATAAGAGTATATATAGACATACAGACATACAGATAAACATACATATCATAGATGTAGACATATAGACACATGGAGTGAGCCAATGGTATAATATTGAACACACATACTAGAGCCCATACATCAACAAGCGGGTTGTCTGGAGACCAGGACACTAGAATGGTCACACACACAGCCCGTTTGCGATGAGTATCCGTGGTAAACAGGGAACAACTTGTAAACCGGTGCCACAGCTATAAATGCATGCACAACATATTGTAATTCTACGCCTACCGGGATATGGATATGCGTTTAGAGATCTTCTACGATGAGGTCACCAGGACCCCAATGTAGTCCCACACGCACACACATATGGGAAATACGACAGAGGTCAGAGCTATACTATACAGGTGTTATATATGTTTATGCATGTATTGTATATGCACTATATATGCTTGGACCTATATGATATATGTTTCTACAGATGTTGTATACATTTATACATGTATTTCATATAATTATGCATGCACTATATATGCTTGTAAATGTATATATGAAATATATTTCTACAGATGTTATATATACATGTATTTCATATATTCACGATATACTATATATGCTTGTACACATATAATATATGTTTTGTATAGATGTTATATATGTTTATACATATATATTTCATATATGTATTCATATACCATAAATGCTAACACATATATCATGCATGTTCATTCATATATACTATATATATGCACCTGTACTATATGACTATACATATAACATACCTTGTCCCCAATGCGCAGCCTCGCTCATCGACGTCCACCAGATTGACCAGTAGCTCTTCCATTACTTCTGCGTCGTTGTGCTCGGTTGCTAAGTGGAACGTGTGCACTTGACTCTGTGCGTGACACAAAAAGGTTGTAGGTGTATGCATGACTGTCTGTGTGTATACACGTATACATACACTTGTGTGCATGAATGCTGGGTTACTATGTACATACGTGTGTATGTGTATGTATACTCATACCTTGATCATACGCAAATATAGCCCAGTCAGTGGATTGTCACGAAAGGAAACGCAGAGGATGTGCAAACCGTCCTTGGCAAAACACACGGGAATGATTCATATACGTGTATAGCCGGTTTAAACGATCGACAACCTCATCAATGTGCGCGTACAAAGACGACATACACATACTATACTACTCACGCACCACTCAGGCTGTCAGACAGTCAACGACACAATATATATATATATATATATTAAACCTACCACATATACCTATACACTACTCACACTCCCCCATATACCTACACATCCGTTATAAACACAGATTTGTATACTTACGGAGGCCATGGGGTCAAAATCGCCACAGATCAGAACCTGCATGACGTCGCTGTGTTTCTTCTCGGCTGCCAGATACAGTGGTGTCTTCATTGCCTAATAAGGTAAAAATGAGTACCATAAATATACCTACACTACCCACGACTCCATATAGAGGCAAGCTTGTGCCTACACTCCACAGTATTACATAATTTACTGTATGTATGGGTGTGTTGCACATATACTGGATGAGTACCAAAGTACATAAACGATATTTATATATATGAGTGTGTCACTGCCGATCAGTTATTTTGCATGTGTGGGTACATATACGTCATCTACACAAACGAGTGTGTAATAGCACATACCTCTTTTTTTATTCCTACGAATGTGGTAGCACAGATGCCCTATCTGTATGCATAGATGCGTAAGTACAGACTCTACATGCAGGTGTATGGAACTGACAGCACAGATACATTTAATGTATGAATGAATATACCAGTACATATGCGATATCTAGATGTATGTCGGTATCAGCATAGATGCCTTACCACGGCACGTACACGTACATGTCTGCATGTATATATGTATGCATGTTATCTACATGTCTGCATGTATATATGTATGTAATTTATCTACATGTCTGCATGTATATATGTATGTGTGATATCTACATGTCTGTACCTGCCCAAATGCCTTACGTATAAGTATGCATGTGTCGCCACACATATGTTGTCATGTATGCATGTATGTATGTATGTAAGTACGTATGTAAGTATCAGCACAGATACCTATGTATAATTATGCATGTATCGGCTCAGATATGCCATCTACATGTATGTATATATGTATGTATGTATGCATGTATAAACACAGATACCCCATCTAAATACGTCGAAGTGTCAATGCAGATATCGTATCTATATGTATAGTGCTGTCAGTACAGACACCCGCACACATACCTTGCTTATGTGGATGAGTATATCGTTGCAGATACGCCATCTATGTGTATGTGAGTATGTTTGTATGTATCAACGTAGATACCTTATCAAGCGGATTAGCACTGGCACCACTCTCAAGTAAAAGCCCGACGATGTTAGACATGTTCTTCTCCGCAGCTATATGAAGAGCCGTCCGGCCGTTCTACGATGGGTGTAGCGTGGTGTAACGACTTTTTAACAACATCCACGGGTATCATAAGATGAATTGGGTGTAGCGTAATGTAACGACTTTTATCACAACATCCACGGGTATCGTACGACGAATGGGGTGTAGCGTAATGTAGTGACTTTAATAACAACATCCACGGGTATCATACGCCGAATCTATTAGACAATGTCACCGTAGTTTGTCCAGCAAACGTGTATGACATGGTACAACTAATAACTGGTGTGGTGTATGTACCGAACTGCTAGACCGTATCTTTCTAGGTTTTGTCCGACAAATGTAGTTTAGGTAATAAAATAGCGTATGCGTATACTGTCCTGCCTATACAATCCCCATTACTCATCAGAGAACCACAGATGACTCGACACCACACTGGGGTGCGATGCTAGCGCCATTGGCTCGCGTGAAGCCGGCTATTCCTGTGCATTTGAGTGACGGATATTTGTGCCGTAGGTACCACTAGTCACTGGTCGACTGCAATACATCAGCGCAGTTGCTGTGTGTGTGTGTATGTGTGTGTGTGTGTGTGTGTGTGTGTGTGTGTGTATGTGTGTGTGTGTGTGTGTATGTATGTATGTGTGTGTGTGTGTGTGTATGTATGTGTGTGTGTGTGTGTGTGCGTGTATATATATATATATATGTGTGTGTGTGTGTGTATGTGTATGCTGTGGACAAGATGATGTTTAATATCAATAGAATCCCGCGTATTTTATTTCATCACCACAACTCGGTGCGAACTAAGACCTCTCGCCAGTGAAAATCGAGTATCAAGTCAATGGCCAACACAACGATCAGAAGCTGAGCCGTTAGCGCCAGAAAATTGTCATAACAAGCCACTCTTAACATCCGATTGATATTTGTCGTACGCAGATGTACAAGATTGACGAGACATACTGAAATTTAAAAACATATGCACAATCCCCACAAGTTTCTTTACCTCCAATTTGATACTCGTTATTCGTGTGGAAGCTACTGAGAGTATCTATTGCTGTTTTGTTCGCCTAACGAAAATATACCTACAATGTTATGTAGAATAACCCTTACGGTATACGATAAGTCAACGTTCATGGAACAGATGAAGTGAACTACCACTTGAGTATAAAAAGCCGCTCTTTCGCACTGCCTGTCTTTTTTAAGCACATCCTGCTTATGTACGAAACTTACCTATTTAAAGTAAGTATTGGTCTTGCACAAAACCTACCTCGTCCTTGTCCTCTAAGTCCACCCCGCAGGCGCCAGCGGCATCACCCCAATCCTCCACCTCATTTAGTAAATCTTGCACAGACTCGACAGAACCATTACGCACAGCTTCGAATAAGGCCATGTTGCTTTGTTCGACTACTAGAGGTCTGGAATTGCCACTCAGTAGAACGCGTTTCTTACGTTCAGAACATCAGACGATATGCTGCTCTTTGTTATATGCGCACCACTGTAGGGCAACAAACAGAAACAACCGTTCCGTGTGGAGATATCAACAACCCAACATAACGAAGCACTCTTGGCAAAGTATCACAAGAAACAGAACGAAGTAGATAAACCAATTTTCGAAAAAGCAACTAAAACAACATTCACTGGCTCATGACTGTGTTGCACTTGAACAAGATTTTTTTTAAATATGAAACGAAACGAGGAACTGCAGTACATAGATACAATATGTCACTATATGGATGATATAAATATGATAAATAGCCGCGATTCAAGAACAATTCCGAAAAAGAAAGTATGATGCAATAATATTTTGTTCTGCAGATATACTATTCACCTTGTACGTCGTCGTATTTGCATAGAAGAGCACTAGGCGCGACAACACATTCAAAGAGGCGTGATCTGTTGCGTTACCACGGACGAGAAATGGATATAATTTACGCGAAGTTTGATTTTATCTTTTACTAATATCTGATTCGAAAGTCTATGTCTCGTGTCGTTTACTATATATGAAGCTACTTCTTGATAGTGTGTACACATACGTATCACGCATACATAGAGCAATCGGACGAGGTTAAATATCCAACCTTATGCTCCCGCAGCAACTTCTCAAACGATGGCGGCATAGCTCCTCTCAATTCATCTCCGACTGTAACTCGCACCATGTCACCGAACCCCGACTCGAGAAAGTCAGCCCAAACTCTGTTCACTGAAGTCCCATGGCCATCAGTGCCATCTGACCATGGCACGGCACATTGCAGATGTATAGTGTGCAAATCAGGACACTGTAAGAGGGTGTCGATCAGCGCTTGCTTGTCTACGAACTTCGTCGTGTGCAATTTTTTAAGAGCGGATAGACGAGTGCATTTTAGTGAAGTCTTGTTCTGAACCAAGTTAGTCACATTTGACAACCCGTAGATATTCGGAAGCGAGCCGGCAATCTCAAGATTCTGTAGCTGACATGACGCAAACCCCTCATCTATAGTAGAGAAACGGCCATTACATTCCAGAGTTGTCACCTCGGGAAATCTGTCGAGTAGAAAGCAGGGTGCGTTCCCAGTCCAGATGCGAAGAAGCTTTGCAGACCTGCTGAACATCGTGGAACTAACCTGGGTGACTTCAAGTTCTTGCAAAGTTGTGCAACCGTGCAATGCATCTCTGGCTTGGACACAGAAAACAGCCAATTGTTTTAACGTTGGACTACTTAGATTTTCCTCTATCGACTGCCAGTGCAGTTTTAGATTCCTCATATTGGGACAGTTATCCAACAAATCTTGAACACAAGAAGTACGACCAGCCGATAATTTGAGAAGACTTTTTGATGCGATAGCAGGCAGTATTTTGTGGCCCCTAGCAATTCTAGCTCCACCAAACATGACAAATCAAAAGCAGGCAGCTCGAGAGCAACCAACCTCTCAAGCCTTGGCCAATACTTTAGCAATTGCAAATCTTGCCCTGAATCCACCTCTGTGATATCAATGCGTTTCAAGTTTGGAACTGCCCGTGCAAGACTTGCAAGAGAGCTCTCCGTGATTTCGTGATCTGGTATAAAATTCCAAGTCTCAAGCTGAGGATACGACCGCGCGATATCAATGGCCTCGGGGAAAGAAAGTCGCTTGAGAGCTTCATCCCATATTTTGTATGGTAGTTTGATGTACAATGAGGGGTCGCATGCTGCGGTATAAAATGCCTTGCTCACGGATTTACATTCAACAAGCGTGTGGAATCGCAATTCGGCGCAGATTTTGAGCATAATCTCGTTCGGGAGTGCTTCTATTAACAACGCCTGATTTTTTATGGTCTACGTCTCTGGTTGTATGACTCCTCCTCGGTGAACGTGCGTTTATTTTGTAATCGCGGATATTCCTCAGCTTCCTCAGCTTCAAAACATATTTGCGATCCTTGATACTTGAAATCCATCCCGGAAGCACTGGCGATTTTGTAGATTTTTCCAATATTACACAACTTGATGGCAATTTTGATTCCATTTTGCTTGAAATAGGGCACTATGTATGATATGGGTACAGACTAGAGGGATATTGGTTGAAGTTGTGGCAATATGCCTACCACTCTAATATGTGGCTTTGTCGTTATCGAAGTTAAGAAACAGAAGCGTACATATATATTATATACATATACATTATATACATAAATATATGTATATATATATATATATAGGGGGAAGTATGGTCTTAAAATGTTCTTGATAGAAATTTTATACTTTTTTATTTTTATTTTAAAAAATTCATTTACCGACAAGAAGCGGCGGCGAAAGCGGCACATACTTTTGACATATTCAACAGCTTCATACTCTGATGATCTATTCCTCTCTTGGTTAAGTTGCATAATTTAAAAAAAAAAAAGTCTTTGTTTCATTTTATTTAAAAATAATTTTTTTTTTTGACCAAGAGACTGAGAGTGAGACACTGAGACCTGAAAAAACATTCTATATATAAAAATCCTCTAAGTAAAAAAAAAGTATAAAAGTGTATCTATATATATATATATATATATATATATATATATATATATTTTAAATAAAATATACATACATAGTCAGTAAAAAAACATAAAATTAAGCACTGTTTGCACTGAGCGTTTGAGACTCTGAGTCCCCCCCCCCTTTTTTTTAAACATTGACAGAGTCAGAGACACATTAATGTGATGAGCCTGGAAGAGCGAGATAAAGACGAAAGAACAAAATATGGCTGATCGGGCTAACGTCCGAAGGACAATACAAATCACAATTTCAATTCTCACATCATTGTTTATTTATCACCAGCATTACTAAAAACTGAGTGACTGATGAGTGTTGACTGTTTTTGTTTTAAAATAACAAAAAAGTTTGATATTGTTTGATATTTCATACATAGCCTTCTTCTTTGAAGTATTTTTATATGTATAAAAATTAGTCCTACAACTTCTACTCTCTCTAGAGAGAGAGTAGAAAGTGTTACGAGTTTGCCAACCACTTCAGCAATCGAAGCTCCCTAATAGTCTAGAGTAAAGAGAGAGGTAGAGAGAGCATGTAGTAGTAGCCTATTAGTCATTTTTTTCACATCATGATTTTTTTCCAGTTTATTTTGTACAGTAGTCCTCGAAGCGGACAAGAATTCCTATGAACCTCTAATATTGACACAGCCCACTGTCTTATGTTCGCCACCTTTTCATTTGTTTTACTATTCTATTGCTATTTGGAATTTCACTCTTTGTAAACATATTTGTAACGGATATATGTTAAAAAGAGTCGATATTCCTGTTCTGAAGAGGTTAAATATACAATACAATGAATTCTACTAGAGCAACATCTTTTTTTTGTTTTTTAACAAAATAGTACAAATATATATATTATTTGTATATTTTTTAAAATAATTTAAAAAAAAGAGTTTTTTGTGGGCCTTGGGGGTTGGGGCAAGTGAGGGACTGGGGTTGGCCCCGGCACTCAGCGGTTTAGTCCGCTGGAGTACGACACCGCGACAGTCGAGAACTCGAGAGTCGAGCCCTTTGTGAGCCGGTTGAGGAGTTACATAGGAGTAGGGATTCTCAGGGAACTAGAGTAGGGATTGAGGAATTCCGAAACTCAAATCTGATCATCTTTTCAGTTTTTATTACATTCACATATACATACATATATTATTTTGTTTTTTATTATTTATGTATATACAGTACTGACGGTCTAGTAGAGAAAAATATTTATTTTATAGACGAATATAAGAGCAAAAACTACAAATTGGAGTAAGCTGGAGCAAAGGGTCGCCTATATTTTTTTGTATAGCTTTGTAACGATAAATACTACTTTCTAGAAGATTCCATAAAGAGCAAAGAGTCCGTTACAAAATAAAATTAATGTTTGATCAATAGAAACACATTATTATTTAATTCCTTTGTCGATTTTTTTTCTACTGTCACCATTTTCAAGATTTTTCAATGTTTTAGCGAATCATAAATGGCTGTATATAATGGTGTAAATATTTCAAACTGGTTTCGTGTTCAATTGATTTCTAATGTCCAACATAGGCCTATCCTTGATTTTTTATTTCAAAAGGCTGCGAGTCTGTGACTTTGTGGCGCTAATATCCCCCGATTGTGCCGTATCTAATAACGGCACACCTCTAAAGTCTAAAGTCTAACATTGAACAATTCCAAATTCCAAACTTGTAAAAAAATAATTAAAAAGCTGTAACAACTGTATCTTTGTTTTGTTTTTTTAAAAAGACAATATTTTAAATTTATAATTTAGAAGGCTATGTTTTGCAGTAGTCAAACCTCTTTATATGACCAATGTCCGTTTTTGGTCAAAAATTGGTCATATAAAGAGGTGGTCAAGTCTGGGTCAGGTTCTACTGTCAGGTTCGTGGCCTGACCTACAACAGTCCAGGAGCTATTCCGGGCGCATTATCACTGAAAAAAGCTCCTATATTTCAATATTTCTACTCTTGTGGAAATCTTCTGTTTACTTACACAACCTTCGTATTGTTTTCATACTCACACCGAATGATGCACGCGCAGCTCGCGCGGCTTCTTTGACTAAATCCTTACGATAGTTCTCTTTCCAGGACTTGCCAAAGCTGTATCCCACTCCCTCTTAGATGTTCTGTCCTATACTTTAGATAATACAGTCTGAGGTATGTCTTTGTCTTCTTAATTTCAGTATTCACATTAGACAATGTATACTGCTTAGGCGTTGCTTGTGCCACGTCGTCTTCCTGCAGTGTATCTGATTCAGTATTGTCTGATCTGACTTGTCCTCCGGTGGCTGGTATTTATCAGTAGACAGACAATAACCGATTGAATTTGAACCAAACCCCTCACCAAGATGCACGCCACAAAAGGTATGCATACTACGATCGCAAGCAGCACACTTGTGTCCACCACCCACTGGGTGCGATATAGTGCATCCTTTCGCACAACATCGTTCACCACTGGAAGTGTCTCCCATCAGTATCTATTGTAATATGTACTAGTCTATGTATGAACGTGCTACTGAAAAGCTAAGGCGAAAGGTGAAATATATACACAAATTCCCTAACAAATATACGAAAGTGAGAGACTGTACCCCTGAGTCCCTGACCCCATCCATGGTCGGAGCACGATGAACACAAATTTAAAATTTTAACTCAATCAGTGCCCAAGGTCCCGCCAAGGGCAGGCTGTCAGGACCGGCCCAAAAGAACCTGACACATCTATGAGGGTTGGCCCGAATAAAAATTGGTCATATAAAGAGGTTTGACTGTACATACATATATTTATATATTTGTTGTTTTGCTTTTTGGTTTGCCTTTTTTTTCTCTTTTTGTGTACAACAGTACGACAACTGTCGTCTGTACATATTTTATATTTAGTATTTACATACACAATTTAATTTTATATTTAGTATTTACATACACAATTTAAAAAAATAAAACGAACAAAAAACTTAAAACTAAACAGGGCCACACTCCGCCTCGGTCCGCTTTTTTTAGCATTCGCTCTAAATAGTAGAGAGGTTGCTGACGCTGTTGCTTCGACATTTTGGTTTCACGTTTTGTTTATACAAAAAGGTTTGTATAACTCGTGAGTCGTGTCGAATATGAAAATATGCAGTTTTTGTTTTAAAAAACAAAACAAAAAAATTATGTATGTATATACATATCATATTTTCCATGTATTTTGTTTTAAAATACACAGAAACAATGTCCGTATATCAATTTTCGAGGTGATGCCCAGATGCCAGATGCCCACCTCCCGCAGGTTACAAACTGAATCAGAAGCTCATTATTTGACTTTATATGTTCTAAAAGCCGCTACCACGACCAAGACACCGACATCTGATTCTTTGTCTTGGCCCCTCCGTCGCGACTATTCGTCTCTTCGATATCCTTCATGCTATCGTTGGACACTTTGTTGCCGTTGCCATGACAACCCATGTCACTCAACTGTGAACCGGCCTCGCCATCAACACTAGTGATCACTTCCACACGCCCATCGGGATGCGTGTGCTCTATTGTAGTCGTTCTTCGGCCGTCTGTGGCATTTGGAAGATGGGCCTGTGAGTCAGAAGATAATACGAGCTCCGCTTCTCTATATACTACACAGTCAGTTCTTTCTATCTGTTCGAACGCGTACCAGCAGATACTTTCAGATGGTCATCTGAAGTATACTAGTCAGTAGAGCATATGGTTTAATCTGAAGTGCATGTGAATTTATTGGTAGCAAAGCGTTACATTCTCGATACCGTTCTTGTGCACAGACACCGACAGATAATATAAATACACACGCAAGGTCAACCCCTAATATCTGGACGTTACACACATACACTCCAACTACAAACGTAGACTATATGTACACAGATGATGGGCTATGGCTTCACTGGGTGCCTTATGTGTGTTCATGCTTGCAATTCCCTTACAGTATTACACCCCCAGTGGAGGTCGTAGTTACGATCCCGACATGAGTCTAAGACATCAACGTATGCACTGCACATGTGCGTGCAAGTACCACGGACGACAGTGCTTGAGGTGTGAGTATATATATAAGAATACATAAACGTATATATGTCGTTCACAAGTATATATGGGTGGGTGCTTCAGGTGTGATATACATACATACAATTCACACGTATGTTATTCTATATGGGCACACCTTACACATGGAAGCCATCATTACACGGACTTACCTCACATTTCCAATTTCAACGGATGCAAATACTATTGAGAACATTCCACTCACACACACATTGTCTAGGTGCACTTCTTCAGTTTGCACGCGTGTATGTGTATGTGTGTGTGTGTGCATATGTGTGTGCATATGTGTGCGTATCTGTGTGTGTGTGCGTATGTGTGAGCATGCCTACAG
>LUCW03002286.1:60000-87500 GCA_001586965.3 Sphaeroforma sirkka | reverse complement strand
ATGCCAAGACACAGCTACATAGAAGTACGAGACGGCAGAGAGGTTTAATGCCAAGACAGCTACATAGAAGTACGAGCGACCAAATAGCAGACAAGTCACATAGTGATGCATCCAGTGTCGATACCAAAACCAAGGCATGTATATATATATATATATATATATAAGTATATATATATGTATAAATATAAAGATAGATACGAAAGCATGAACATATTTGTACGTGTGTACGTGCACGTACGCGTATGTGAATACACAAGAGTCTCTGACGCCCTACCTGGCCGCTTGCTGCACTTTATCCATGTCATCAAACCCGCCCAAAATAGCTCCGCTGGGGATTGTCAGTGGTGCGGTGAGAAGCGTTTATATATATATATATATATATATATATATATATATATATATATATATATATAGGAATGTGTATGTATGTGTGTGAATGTACCAAACACAGTACATAACTTATACGCTGTTGTTAGAATTTTGATATAGTACTCAGTAGTAGCGACGTGGTGGTGTGAATAATAAATAAGTTAGGTAGCACTACGGCGGTGCAACTAACACATGCGTTCGAATACAATATGGTTGTATGTAAGGGTACGCGTGGAAGCATATAAGGTCACGCATATGAATAAGGCTATATCGGCAAACTTAAACACCCCAATGACATGTGGTTTCTAGCAATACGTTAGCAAACAAAAAAAAAAAAAACTCCTCGTTGATATGGTGTTTGATCTGAATCTATACCAACACTTCAGCTATCGCTTCAAAAACATATCCAGATAGTTAAAGAAATTCCGACCCGACGGAATACATAACTAACACCTCAGGTATCACTCCAATACTTCCGAGGACAAACCGAGTAAGTCTAAACACATACAAGCTATGAGTGGCCACAATTGTCCATTCTTTTTTCACACACCTCAACAGACTCTCTAACATCTCAAGGATATATGCATATACATATGCATATATTATATATATATATATATATATATATATATATATATATATATATATATATATATATATATATATATATATATACATATATATATATATATATATATATATATATATATATATATATATATATATATATTATATATATATATATATTATATATATATATATATTATTATATGTATATATGCATATAAACATACGTGTACGTGTATGTACGTACGTGTGTATGTATGTATGTATGCAGCGTATGCATGTGTACGTGCGCAATGCGCATGCATGTATGCATGTACGTATGTATGTATGTGCATGCATGAACATGCATGTATGCATTATAATGTATTGCATTATATATATATTATTACATATTGCATAATATTATCATACATCACCACATACACATCAACAATATATATATATATATATATATATATACATATATATATATGCATACAGATATAATAATATTATTATATGGATATATTATATATATATATATATATATTATATATATGTATTATATAGATGTATGTACATATACAGCATATATATATATATATATATATATATATATATATATATATATATATATATATATATATATATATATATATATATATATATATATATATATTTATATTTATTTATATATATATATACATATATATATATATATATGTATATATATATATCTTGCATACTTACAAAGGTTTCAGAAATACCCCGAAATCTTTCATCGCCGACTCTATATCGATATGTAATCGATCTACATCTCGTTGCAGCCGACTTTCCCATTGGTCGTGCGTGAATACATTAGATGAAGTACGTAAACTGAGGGCAGTCCCAATAGCTCCAGCATTCTCTCGCGTGTCCTCAAAGGTTTTCTAGAATCCCAACAGAGTCACCAAATATGACTTATTAAAACCGAGGTAAATTCTATAGAAATTAATTAGTACACATGTACAGACGCCATACCTCCACTACGATTATCGTGTGCCTATAAATAGTCACAAGCAACAAGTACAATAAGTATAATATATATATATATATTTATATATATATATATATATAACATTAAATGGAGATATCAAATATGTAAATACGTTCAACAAACGCAAATAGCGCAAGAGAATAGATTGTTATACAGAATTGCGACTAAGTACCTCACTGCTGTGCCATTGGCTCTGCAAACCGCATCAAACTCCGTATTTTGTCCGAATACATGGACTCGATGGATTGGGTCGTCTATAATATGTTATCAGCACAGTCGGAAAGAGATGCATGGGAGCATTGGCAAAGAAATAAGAGAATTAGAACACTGCGTGAAAAGGAACGATACGGTCATTGTTGTATTAAACCTTCTAAACTATATAACATTTATATTGTATAATATTTATATAATATATAATATATATAATATATTACAAGGTACAATATTATATTATATAATATCTTTTGTACAAATGTATAAAAAAAATGTCCCAAACATCGAGTCCGACGATAGAGTACACTAGTCAAAGCAGATATACAATCCTCGCATAGCAGATAAATGTATCCAGACGTAACAGTTAGAAAAATAAGAACATGCGTAAGCACAAATCTGGACTTAACATATACATGTACCTACATAAAACACATACATGAATATGTACCTGCATTAACATATACCGCAATAAATATATACCTTCAAAAAAAATATACATACAGAAAAATATACCTAAAAAAAATATACCTACAAAAAAATATACCTACATAACCTATAACTACACAAACATATACTTGTATAAACATATACCCAAATAGACATCTACCTATATAAACAAATACTTACATGAACATATACCTAAATAAAATTGTGCCTAAATAACCATTTACCTACATAAGCCCAGACGTAGCCACTCCGATCATACACGTGTGAGCAACACATCAATGAGGAAGTAATGCACACCTTTCCCACAGAGCATGCTGCCCAAATCCGACACTCCCATATTCACATCTCGCAGTATAAGTCCCGAGACATTTCCCAAGAAATCTGTCAACAGTGATGGGAATGCACTCGGAAATTGGTACCTGTCTGAATCACTAGCCTTTTCCCCACCGGCTCTGTTGTTGCCGAGGTGTTCCTTCTCGATGTCTTCGCCCATATCAATTGGTTGAGATCTATATATATATATATAGACGTATGGGATAGATGCGCGTGTGCGCATATGTGTATGCGAATATGTTTGTGAGTATATATATATAAATACATGCGTGTGTGTGCGTTTATATATTATATATATATATATATATATATATATATATATGTGTGTGTGTATGTGTAATCATATATATCCATATATATTATATATATATATATATATATATATATATATATATATATATTACATTATATATGTAAAATATATATATATTATGTATATATGTATTATATATTATATGTATGTAATATTATTATTATACATATATATGCATATGCATAAACATATATTATATATATATTATTATACATGTATATTATTATATTATTATATTATATATTATGTATTATTATATATATTATTATTATTATCCGCATATATACATATGCATAAATATATATATATATAACGATCCATATATCCAATTATAGGCACACATAAAAAACATACATCCCGCATATATATATAAACACGCACAATATATATATATATATATATTATACATATATATATATATGTATTATCATGTGGCACATTTTATATATATGCTATGCTAACCCATATTATATATATATATTAATATTATTACATATTATATATATTATATATATATATATATTATTAATATATTATATTACATATTATTATAATATGCATGCATTATATACACACATATTATTACATACATACACACGTGCAATGTGCGCGCGCGTTGTTGGTGCGCGTATATATATTATATATATATATATATATATATACATATACATTGTTCGTCTGTCCGTGCGTGTGTGCATTTGGTATGCGTGAGCGCTTGTGTGTGTATATATATATATATATTTATATATATATATATATATGTATATATATACATATATATTACTTTCTGACCATATATATATATATATGCGCGTGTATGTGTGTGTGTGTGTGTACAGATATGTGTGTGTAAATATGTGTGTGTGTGACAACTGCGTGTTTAAATACTTAATATATATGTGTGGGTGTGTGTGCGTGTGTGTGATAGAGAGAGTTTGTGTGTGCGTGTGGGCCTTGCTGGCAGTGTGGTGGTGAGGAGATGATAGTCAATAAACAACGGAGGAATATATTCTCAGAATATGCGATAGCTCGTAATTTGAGTACATTGGTTGTTTTGCATGACACCAGTCTTGTATAGGAACGATATGCTTGAAAGCTAAATGTAAGACAACTCCTACTGCCTGAATTACAGTATAGCCAAACATGGTATACGGACTGAATCGATTCATAATTGCTATGTACAATTTCTGTGTAAGTACGATTTCTGTGCACATACTATCTACACACGAATGATACTTGTGCACTTGTTCGAGCATAATACACATACATCCAGTTTGTACTTAATATGAATACGATAATTATATATACACATGTATTTTTTTTATGTATTCTTACGTATTGTTTTTATGTACATCGTGTGATTCCTGAGTACAAACATCCGATTTTGATGTGCATATGTATGAGTTCTGTGTACGTTAATTTGGCTGTTCACACATCAGTGGAGAATACAATAATCACCACATACCAATGTGAACATCCATTTTTAATGTGCAAAAGTATGTGTTTTGTGTACGTTTATTCCGTTGTCCAAACTTGAGTGGAAAATACAATATTCACCACGCACCATCGTGGACATACAAGCAAGAAAAGCCTATTGCAATCCTAGATAACTGCATACGTATAATTCGCGATGTCTACGAATAAATATACATACATAAATAAAATATATGCAATGTAGATATAATTTTATGTATACATGTCTATACCTTTGACTGACTTGGAATGGTAGTGAGCTATTCGTGCGCCGACAGTAGAGGCGTAGACTGAAGCGAACGTTGAATTTAGGTTTCAGTTGAATCAGAAATTTCTCGTACAACTTGTCTATAGCCAATTATAACAATGTAATCCCCTTCTTCGTTACTTGTAACGTGAAACTATAATCTACTAATCTCTAATCTATACTATTACAATTAAATTCAAGTGCAGATACATACAATGTAATATGAATTTATATGTTCGTCAGTAATATATGAGAAATCTGATGCGTGGACTATACGTACATTCGTACATCAATACCACAGTACACATAATTTCCTCGTCATCATCCTATCATAATACATTATGACACTCACTCTATGATCTCACGGATTCACCTATAATCTCATGCTCGACAATATCGAATATTCACGCTCACACTATAACCTTTCGATACTACCTATATTCTCACGTGATACTATGTGCTTTGGACTATAGGCAAATGCCTCAGCTGTTGTGCAAAAACAAAAATCCGTACACAAGTATGGTGACTGGAGTTAGAGTATGAAGAGAAGCGGACAAAAAATAAGGTGAACTATTCGTGGCAAATCATACCCCCGTGGTTCGACAGTGATAGAGTCTGGGAGTGTCTGGACTCCCTCTGGGTGTATTCTGAAGTTCTGGAACCTGGACAAAGTCCCATTTAGTTGACCTGACGACTTTTACGCAATCAAATCAAAGGAAACAAACAGCATAAATGGAAACTGTATTGGAAACCGTAAAAAACGTACTGGACAAATTAAATATGCATCCCAACAAAATGATATACATGAAAATTCCGGTGATTGGTCTGTATATGTACTCGTCAACTGAAAATACGTAGACCTTGCCTTCGGCAGTCCTAATGAAGGAAAGTTACGTTAACTATATACGTAAATACTATCAATATTGCATTGCAAGATGCAAGCAAGAGAGAGGTGGGAAGGAAGGGAAGGACTGCTACCCGGCTGCCCGCTGGTCCTGGAACCTGGAGAGTAGGACGTATATATTTACATCATGACATACATACAAACACGACGAAGTGCAATATATAAAGGAGGTTGTAGCACGGTCCATGCTTCAGTATATTACTATTTCCAGTCGAAGACACAACATAAAACTACATACATAATCATGGTGAGAAAAGTAGAATCCAAGGAGGAGTTTTACCAACAGACAGGTCTGCTCAAACTGGTGAGTATAGTATAAATCGCATGCACGCTTTGTGGATACGATCTGTGTGCGCTTGGGTGATGTAGTCAGTCACACGTTGGGTATAGTATTGTGCTGTGCGCTCGCTTTTTTGGACTCTGTTATAGTTGTCATATGTGGACAATATTAACTATTCGATGTATGTTGTACATATCTTATAGTTTTGTGTTGTATAGTATACTTTCTCTCGTGGACCCCGTCTATGTGTGTATTCATATTGGTGTGTTTTGTAGTCGTATAAGACGGGTTAATTGTATTTGTCGTTGCAATCTTGGTAAGTATTGTGAAATATAGTTTTGAAAGCGCTCTTTCGTAGGCATGGTATCTCATGTTTGGATCTTATACGTATATCAGTAAACGCGACTAGTTAATTTATGCGACGGGTGATATCCATTGTATCTGTTTCCACGATGAAAACTGGTATAAGATTGTCAAATATTGTGCTTGTTCAATTTGCATGGATGAAACGGTATCTCATGTTTGGATCTTATACGTATATCAGTAAACGCGACTAGTTAATTTATGCGACGGGTGATATCCATTGTATCTGTTTCCACGATGAAAACTTGTACAAGATTGTCAAATATTGTGCATTGTTCAATTTGCATGGATGAATTTTGCCGGTGCTGTCACTGTTCAACGGGGACAGACAGCACTAAATTTATTCGAAGTTATTGTTGTGCGTTGTGTCGTATTGACAATAAATTGTGATCGTGCATGCTTTTTATGTCTTCAAGCTCAATATGTAATAAATCAGGTTTATGGGTGTGTACTTGACTGGTTAGAATGCAGTCTGTTATTCGATTTTGATTGAGTCTTTTTGGCCGCGTGCACTTCTTCATTTTGTTGTATCGGAACGATATATATATTTATATGTATAAATTATCGTGTTTAATACTTACATTAACATCTATGTTGTGCACTTAGGTCCGGTCATTCATTATGAGTTGACATTCGTAGTACAGTACATTGTCGATAGTCTATAACTGCGTTTATCTCGGCGATTACACCACCCAGTGCTTGTCCTCATTTCACCACCACTCACCTTTCTCGTCCATCCTATGCTGTCTTGTTTTGTTACCTACAGACTATTGTAGACTTCTTCGCCGTCTGGTGTGGTCCCTGCAAGATGATTGCACCTTTCCTAGAGGAACTGGATGCCAAGTTCGCGGACGTTGACTTTATCAAGGTCGACGTGGATGAGCTTGAGGAGCTGGCAGGAGAGTGTGGTATCACTGCCATGCCCACATTCCAGTTCTACAGAGATGGCAAGAAAGTTGCGGTATGTTTTCTTGTGTGAATATTTCTACGTCGTGTATAGTTGTATATATGACCTTTCATTGTGCTTCCGCATGCTTGTCTATATTTTTATGTAGAGATATATCATACCTTTGCCTTTGTATGAGGTAAACATAGGAAGCTGACAATATGTGGATTGTCGAAAGAGACAACGTCCCTGATGTTTTACTGCTCTCATTTGTGATGTGTTATTTAAGTCGTACGTAGATTCTTAGTGGGATCGTATATAATGTGCGCGTATTAGACAAAATTTTGTAGCACAATTCTGAGCTTCGGCAATTGGAAATGGTTTTCATGAGACCTTACACACCCTTCTAACTCAACAAACGCCGAGGTCATTTGATGTTTGTTCGCGCAATTTCCAACTAATTTGATCCATTTCTTTCTCATTTTCTGGGGTACGCAGGAGGTCAAGGGCGCCAACAAAGCCAAGCTTGAAGATCTGATCTCGGCTCACCACAAGGAAGACAAGGTCAATCAAGCATAGGGAATATAGTACGGATAAATAAATTTTAGTACACCCGGGAATTTGTGACACAATGCAAAAACAATCTGTGTATGCATATGTATGTATATAACGTCTGAAAAGAAGAATGTTAATATCTCTGCCAAAACTGCGGTTTGAGTGGATTTCACTAGTCAATAGCAATAATGCGTAGTATATATCTACGCAACACTAAATATAAAATACCTCACGGATTTGGAGCATAGTGAGGTAATGATTCTTTTAGTTAAACATGAATTCCAATAGAAAGAGGATAGCGCAATTGAAATCTGTAAATAATCTGGGTAGGGATTGTCTCCCCAGTCTGAGTGTTATTTATCGTTTTACTTTTGATTTTTCTAGCTAGTTGAGATTGTATATGTCGTAATGTCAGTTTGTGCTATCACAAGTATATGTATTGATTATCATATATCACCACTATATGATGTGGCCTAAAACTAGAATACTCTTAAGTACAGCTTTGTATAGTATTTTGTGTAATTTCAAAACTGAGCAACTATGGACATTCCTGTGCGAAGGCTATGCCTGATTCATTGAAATCTTTGTTGTGTTTAGTTTACAATATCAATTTACAACAACTCATTCAACAAAAGGGGCATGCTCGTACGTATAAAATCGATTTGTGTTTTAAAAATAGTATGTATATAACGTATTCTCTTCGTTATTTGTACACTAAACTCTAAATTACACTAAATCGTATTTTAAAAACATACATTTATGCAATCAGTACACTCTGAGTACAGCAGGCTATCAATACACTTATGTAAAGCCACACACTGTACAATATTAACATATTTTTACATACATACTACAACGGACAACCGCATTTGCCGAAGTTGCGAATATGTACAAGTCACTATATTTCCAAGAGACCTAAGAGCATCGCCCTATTTTATGTACATATTTTTAAAACTAGAATATTTTCTATAATTAAAGGTCTAGTCTCATGGACAGGAGTCACAGGACTGATGTGCGATGGTATTTTTAGAAAAAAGATGTCCGATTTGTTTGTTTGTTTCATGTTTTTTTTCAATAAAGCGACAAAAACCCATAGTAATTTTTAAAAATGCAAACAACGCTTATTTTGTTTGCAACAAAGATAAACATATGTACATAATTCTTTAATTTAAATTATATTTGTTATGACCGTAGGGATAATATTATTTATTTCAACAAATGACAAGTATGTATATTACAATGCATGAACATATAGTATGGCTCTCATAGTCGCTGTAGTGGTTCAGGAAAGATTAGCGTTTGCCGGGATTTGCGGATTAGGTGAGAAGAGGTTTGCATTATGCTTTGCTTGGTAAGCCTTCTGAAGACGATCCGCGGTAGATTGGAGGATGTCTGCGTTAGTGGAATTGACAAGTGGGATCAGTAGTACATCCATGCTGCGGTCAAGAATTTTTGGTGCTCTTTCATGTGTGCAGCGGGCCTCCCGCTTGGTGCGGAGATAATGGATTGATGCTGCTTTCGTAGCGTCGGGATGTTGTTGGGAGCGGGGGTCGATGTTTCCATCAAGCTGCCATTTCCATGTAAGTGCTGCATGTCGTTTAATCTGGGCGACAGCGCCGCTAGGAACACAAAGGCGGATGAAACTGGTGGAGCTTCCGCGGCGATTTGGTTGAGATACCGATTTAGACGGAAGATACCAGAGAAAGTGGTGGCGATTGAGGACTGGTTGGGCATGCCAGTATTTTTCAAATACTGATTGGGATGGGGGCTTGCCGTTAGGGAAAGTTGCTCGGAAGAAGAGCCATACCGGAGTTATGTCACCCATTTCATGAAGGGTTTTGTCCGGCATCGGGCGGCCCACCACTTTCGTCAAAAGGTGTTCGGGTACTGGCGGCTGCGGTTGGGACTGAGAAGCTGGTAGGGTCGGGCGTTTTTTAGGGCTCGATTTTGTAGGTTTGTCCACTTTTGAGCGGTAGCTGGGAGGCTCACTGCTGCTATTGGGTGCCTGTGACCGCGGTCTTTTTGCAGGCGGAGCAGGCGGGCTTGTGGAGCCAAATCGGAAAGTGTCGGGTGTCTTTATCTATAGGTGCACGGGTTTGGGATTTAAGGTCCCGGAGTTTAGATTCAAGGTTGGTTGTTTTTGCACAGAGGTTGGTAAGCATTTGGTGTATGGTTTATTTCCATTGGTCATCAGTCAAAGGCTCCTTGGAGATTGATTGGCCTGTAGAGTATTGACCTGGGCAGAGAGGTTTCTGATCGATTTTTGTATGTCCAATTTCCATTGGTCATTGGGTAAGGAGCCGTTGGGGACGAACGTCTCAATTGGGGATTCGGCCTGGGCCGACATTTTTCGCGGATGTGGGACTGTGGGGCTGTGGGAGTGTGGGTCCCCAGACTCCCTACTGAATTTTATTTTTTTGATTGGAAATCCAAATTTCAAATCAACGTTTTGGTGGGGTCTGTGGGTTTTTGAAAGTGGTATGCAGTTCTACACTGGTGACCTATTGGTCACCGAGATTTACGTTTCGGAGACGAAAATTTGAATCAAAGGTCCATCGTGAAAAATAAATATGGGGAAGTGAAAAATAAATCTGAATTGTCCTCCTAATATTTACCACTAAAAAATAACAATTGCTTTATTATTTTTTAGGCGGCTATTTTTTTAGGGCTCCGATTTAACTCGTAATTGTTTGTATATATATATAAATAGCACTCAAAATATTTCATTGCCTAACAAACATTTTAAAAAAAAATTCCACAAAAGAAACAGTGAGGTTCGGACGTTCGGTTAAATTATGTAGTTTTTTGTTTGTCTATAATTTGTTTCGCTTTTTTTGAAAACAAACATACCATATTTAATCCATACTTTAAATATGCAACACATATGTATATATTTTTATTTTTATTTTTTTTTAACAATATTTACATACGTATATACAGTATTTATCTTTGTAATTCTAAATATATCTAACAATTTTAGTACATAGGCTATGATTTTTTTTACAAAAATCAATTTGACGAATTGTACATACGCACATATACAAAAATTAAATAAATGCATATTTTGCAAAACAAAACAAACAACCAAAAATAGAAAAAAAAAAATATCCCCAGTTAACGACTTCTTCGAGTTATCGTCTGTTCAGCTCTGTTGACAACTGTTCTAGTCACAAATATTAGTCCGCTCTAAATACACTATTTACACTTGACATGACAGTAATTATTATCATCTAGCGTACGAGTATGTTAAAAGCCGCACCAATAAGTATGAGAAAGATTGTAACAATGTTTAAGATTACCCCTCAATAGACAATGCCATTTTAGGCTAAATAGACCTTGAAAGTGTAGTCCAGACCAAGGTATCTCATCGTGCAACTACCAGCCGCCGCGCCCAGGACATGTATGCATAGTTGTTGTTACAAATGCCAAGTGGTAAAGGTGGGTGTGGCGAAAGGGAAGTTTCATTGTAGAAAGTGAAAGATTACGAATACACGTCACATTAGTGCCACTTAATGGTCACCGAGGTATACAAACAGTCGTACACCCAGACTTCTAATATACAAACACATTAAGCCTCCTAGAAGCACACGTGTAGTCCTATTTAACAGAACCAGTGGAAATATATATATGTAAACAAATATATACAATATCCACACTGGGACTCTGTCCACGTCACCATCACGTAGCAACTTCAACAATCGCCGCACAATGTCTTTTTTCAAGGTACGAGAGTATGAAGGTCTAGTGTATGTGACTGTGAAATATTACATTACTATTGACATGTGGTGGCGGGTCCAGCAAATGCATATCACATTCTACCTTACAAAGATTCGTGCACTTGTGCGTGTATGAATAATATATATATCTAGGTAAATATATATACTTATTCGCATATATATATATATAATGCAAACACACACATCACACACACACGCGCGCGCACACACACACACATCACGCACATACATGCACATACACATATTACATACATACATATATATATATATATATATACATATATACATATATACATATATACATACATACATACATACATACATGCATGCATGCATGCATACAATCATGCGCGTGCGTTGCGTGTGCACATATATATCTATATATATATATATTATATTATAATGTATATATGTTTGTTTTGTATGTATATATATATATATATATATATATATATACATACATATAAACCCCTATCATATGTATGTGTGTGTGTGTGTGTGTGTGTGTGTGTCATATATATATATATGTCCTCTTTGTCCATATATGCATGTAGTTATGTTTATATGTTTGCATATATATATATATATATATTATATATATATATTATATATTATATATATATATATATATATGCATGTATATATATATTTATATAAATGTTGACATCCCACCCACCTGTGCAGATATATATATATATATGTGTGTGTGTGCGTGTGTGTATGTGTTTTTTTAAATGTAAATATATACACAAAAACGATATATATATATATATAATATATTGTGTGTGTGTGTGTGTTTGGATATATAAATATATATGTGTGTTTGTGTGTGTCTATATGTGTGTGTGTATGTTTGTGTGTGTGTGTGTGTGTGTTTTTTTTGATGATATATATACGAATTTTCATGTATAAAAAATCGTTTTTTAAAATATATATTTACGTGTTATTATCAAATATATATATATATATATATATCATATACATATATATATATATGTGTGTGTATATATGTATATGTATGTATATGTATATATATATATATATATATATATATATATATATATATATATATATGTATGTGTGTGTGTGTGTGTGTGTAGTCAGTCATGCGTGCGTTTTTTAAAAGTCATGTTCTTGTCTTATTGATTTTTGCTCCTGAATGTTGGGTCTGCACATATGTATATGTTGTTTGCTTCGTAATCAATATCACACAGTAGATTTGTGTATGGATGTATGAAATTCATTATGTTACCATATATATAATGCAGAATAAGATCTTGTCTGTATTTCAATCAATTTCATGTATGCCTTTCAAAAGCAACGTATGCCATTTATTTTTTTTTTTTTTATTTTATACATGAAACACTTATGTAGTTCCTAGATTGGTCGATTATCGTATCGTGTTATGTTGTTACCTTTACCAATACTTTCTGACAGGATCTATACTGTGTTAATATATGTTACGATTGCCTTAGTAGTCGGTTTGAAGGTTTACTGACCTTAAAAAAACGCACACAATCCACATCACAGAGAACTAAAAAGAAGTCTTCAGATTCCAAGGAAATCTCCTTGCAGCCCATTGTGAATGAAGGCGTTGCTGAGGTAAGCAGGTTAGGAACCCTACGCACGCTATCCCGTCCTACCATCTGGTGTGCACACGTTTATATATATATATATATATATATATATATATCAATAACAGCGCGAGCACTTACACACTTAGATGTCCACACACGCTATACAGACGCACATATCTACTTTCCCATGCATATCGGGCGTACACTCGTACTTGGACACATACTTAGTTCTTACATGCGGTTTGATTCGTCCACAACACTCGTGCTTATTTACACGTTCACATGCTTATGTACATGATATGGTGTATAGGCTACACGTTGTCTATTATTCGACGTATAAACAAACAGGATTCTTGAGTTTTACTTTGAATCAAGCCCTTTTATGGAACCGATATATCTGCATTTGTAACTTGACATACAAACATGTCTCGCTGCTGCAGTCCGAGAAAATCGACAATGGAAGCAAATCACCCAGAACATTATCAGGGAGTTCGGGTTTCTCAATGCGCAACCGCATGTCGATGAAGGTATGGATTAGACACGGCGATGATTTGACCTGTAGAATAGGTATCAAGTCGTGCTGAGACATCCGTGTTGTTTATGTATTCATGCTCGTGTATACTGTTGATGTAGTTGATTGAGTGTTTGGATTCGCCATTCGATAATATACACATTCATCAATGATCTTGTATTCACGCGCGCACAAGCTATCCAAATTTTAATTGACTTACGCCGGAGAGAAAATTGTGCTTTATACAGCGGATATCGGCGACCGATCCCAAGACGGCGAGTGTGAAGGAAATAGAGGAGGAGACAGAGACATCCGAAACAGAATTGGGTGATAGGCCGCTCACAGGTGCTGTACAATTCACCGACATATGGACTTGAGATGTACAGATGAGTTCAATTGCATCTAGGGGTTGGAAATGTGTTTATGTGTGCAAGTACGGGATATGGGCAACCTGTATATTTACAGATCCAAAACGGATTCTTGTATGTTTGTTTGGGGAATATGAGCATGTGTGCGGGTACCAGTAAGCTATACTATATTCACTAACAATGCATACATGTGCTGTATCTCGAAATCAATTTATACCATTGTGAGACTAACAATATGTATTCTACAGCATATCAGATGTCTTAGACGAATGGTAAGGATGTATCGTTTCATGCACTACTATAACAGCTTCAGTTGGAAGGGGGGCAATGATATTGTATAGCGAAGACTATATGCGTTTCATGCCGCTGCTGAGTCCAAGTCATGCAATAGCCCAGCCCTCCCCCACTTCTGTTTCTGAGATTTTGCAAGCTCTGGCCCATGAGTTCGAATACCCGATTGCGAATTATTTTTTTTCTAGTAGGGCGTGTTATGAGATGTTGCCTATTCTGCTAGCGCATTTGCCTGTAATAGCTACATGCACTACACCATATGAACGGAGTTTAGAAGTCGTCCTGGACATACCCCTTCGTGTGTATGACCATTTCTTTCTAATCTAACATGACTGTGAGGGTATACGTTTGATAAGATTGTTCTGATATTTTTGGTTTGATATGCATGTTTTGATATTTTTGGGTTTGATATGATTGATCTGATATGTTATGGTTTGATATGATTGTTCTGATATGTTTTGGTTTGATTTGATTGCTTTGATATGTTCTGGTTTGATATGATTGTTTCGATATAGACGTAACTTACGTACACGTCGATTGCCGTATCATACAATATTACTCAAATGTGACAATATGTTGCGTTGAGCATTATTATTACGTCTTGATGCTCTCTGCTCCTGGGCACGGTCTTGATCACACATCAAGAACTCTCCTCAGTGGTTTGATTCGCGTGATGCAATCTTTGAACTTTGAAGTGTTTTACTCTAGCTCGAAACTTCGATCTGGCTCACAGCAAGTGCGCACCCGTCATTGAACGTGTGCCAATGCCATCTATCAGAAATATGTTTTCTGTGCATGTACACATATAATACACATGTACAAATCTTCATATATTTGGCTTGGCGGCCCTTGTTCCGTATGCATCCACGACGAATGGCCCCTGTGTGCAAAAAAAACCCTAACATATTAAAACACTTATAAACCCCTAAAAACCCTTACTTGTGTGCACAGTGGATTGCTTGTTTCATATACCTATGTACTAGCATTATGAGCCGTATACCACGTTCGCTTAGCTTTGTATTGATTAATTGGGTGTAACAATGTCAAATGGATGTTGGCTAACATTTGCGTGAGGTCGTTGGACACTGACAGGTGCTGATTTGGTAGTTGTAGTCTCGTTTTCCACTTGAATTGGGAGAGAAATTCAGTCAATACCGTTCTTGTAACATTTGGTTATGTGTCGCACAGTTGTCCAATCAGTGTATACGCCAAAATTCATGAAAATAGCGAGCCATATCGAGATAAAATTACTTCAGGGTCATGAGACTATCATCCAGTACGTGTATCTGAAGTGAAATAAAACTTCTACTGGAACTACAGGCGACGAGATTATGGAGACATTGAACCTAATGAAATACACGGATCACGGATGGCCTGTGTGTGATACGTGCGAGGCACTAGTCGAAGATGATATGACGGAAGGCAGAAAAGACAAGGGCATGTGGTGTAGTCAGTGCCAGAAGTATTTCTACCAACGCAACTCGGAGGTAAGTTTGGTTTTTAATCCATATGCATGTCCGGATTCAATCGCATGTTTATAAACATATATAGGTGTAATGTAAACAGTAGCGTGTCCAATGTTTATGTATATATGTGTGTGCGCCTGTGTGTGTACACGTGTGTGTGTGCGCGCGTATATATATATATATATATGTGTGTGTGTGTTGTGTGTATGTATGTGTGTGTGTGCGCGCGTGTATATATATATATATATGTGTGTGTTATTTTGTGCGTGTGTGCGTGTGTATATAAGTGCGAATGTATGTATGTTTATATATATACATATATATATGTGTGATTGATGTGCGTGTGCGCGTATATATATATATATATATATTTTGTTGTGTGTGCGTGTGTGTTTGTGTTTGTTTGTTTGTTATTATGTGTGTGTGGGGGTGTGTTTGTTTCTGTGCGTGCGTCCGCGCGTGTGTATATATATATGTGCGAATGTGTATGTATGTTTATAATATATATATATATATATATATGTGTGTGCGTGATGTGTTTTTTATTATTATTTGGTTGTATGTATATGTATGTATATGTCTTTATATATATATATATATGTATACTAAAAGATGATATTGTGCTTAACTGCCATAATGCGTATGTATGTATGTGTATGTATGTATGTCTTTATATATATATATATACTAAAGGGCGTGCACGTGCGTTAGCTATAATGTATGTATGTATATGTATACGTATGTATGTCTTTATATATATATATATATATATTAAAAAGAGATCAATACGCCGTTAACTGCAATATGTAACAATGTAATGTATATGTATGTATACATGTCCCTTTATATATATATATATGTATACTAAAGGAAGTGCGCGTGCGTGCCATATATATGTATGTATGTATGTACGTGTAATGTATATGTCCCTATATATATATATACTACTAAAGAGTGTACGCACGTGTGCGCTATATGTATGTATATTGTATATGTGTGTATGTATGTCTTTATATATATATATATATATACTAAAAGCGATGCGATGCGTGTGCGTGTGCGTGTGCGTGTGCGTGTGCGTGTGCGTGTGCGTAATGCGTATGTGTGTGTGTGTGCGTGTGTGTGTGTTGTGTGTGTGCGTGTGTGTGTGTGTGTGTTTGTGTGTGTGTTGTTACGTATATATATATATTTATATACATTTTATATACACTTTTTGTATGTCCGTCTCTGATTGTGTTTATGCTTATTTACGATGCAACATCTATTTTCCATATTTAGCTTGTTAGACTACCGATCTGTATTCATTTGAAACTGATCTACAAGTGCTGCTAGTCTGTTTGCCAAAGTGCTTGAGCGATTTAGCTCTGCTGCATTGTTATTTACATACCGTTCAATGTATGGGTTCATTTTTTGTTTTTGGACTTTTGAGCTGGAATATGCGTAGTGCGTCGGAATTCTGTTGGAACTGTGTATATGACTAGGTACATCAAGTGGAGTTATAGTGTTGAGATGTTTCTTAAGTTGATTTGGAATTGATAGTCTGATCCTTATATTCGTATCATTTTATCGTATTTACGGTGTGTGCACTGTGTTTTTCTGTTGATGGATGTGCTTAGGTATCGTGATTTGACTGAGATGTCAGGAGTGAAACCATACCACAACAATTGTATACAATCCAATTTTTGAGTTCTGGATTTTATCACCATCTCATTTCTGTCACGACGAAGAGTTTGAAGTTGCAATACCCTCGCTTACATTGCGAGCGACACACGCATCAAGGCGTCAGTTACTTGCAGTTAGAACCGAATTTTGTCTCGAGATACTTTTTCACCGCGAACGTGGTCGAACTATTGCTTGACATTCATTCTGAAAAGCGAACGTAAGTATTTCGCCGAATCAACTAGGAAACTATAGAGTTTGTACTGTACTCTGTTTGTGTGTTTGTATGAAGCATTTGCTTGTTTAACAAAATTGTATTGCGTAAAGGCTACGGGGTAACGTATCGCCTCCGGTGCTACATAAGCGTGTCGTCAGATCTGCCAAATATCACACATTCGTGTGTAATAACGTTGTTGAGTGGTTTCTATTGCTTAATGCAAACGGGTATCAGGCAGTCATGGATTTGAATTTGTGACTATTTATAGGCTGACAAAGTTGTACGCTAGAAACGATATCTCGTCGTGGATCCGAATCTCCCACCCGTGTATTCGAATTCGAGTATAGTCGTCTCCAAATTAACTCATCCGAACAAAATCATTAGACCTCCAAGTTTGTTGTTTCAACTCGGTTTTCTCTCAACTATAGGTACAGTTCGACAGATCCCAAATATTTGCCTTGTAGCCTGCTATGTACATACTTCCCATTTTACTCAAACACGGTTCAATTGCTCGTATACACACAGTTTCAACTGCATCTAGATAAGAACCGAATAATCTGGCTAAAAGCGATTAAGAATGCGCCCGCTAAATTTCAAAGGATCGACCCGTGGGAGTGAATTGCTCCAGTGTATATTCCAAGCGTGAGCCACTTCGAAGTAATAGATCGCACGTTGAAGCAGTATAAATTCAGCAAGTATGATTGATATAAACTACCGTCGCAACATGAATCAAATTCTATTGAAATTCTTTTGGGGTGGAAAGCAGTTTAGTTGGATTATCGTGTGCAATTTCACAAATAACATCATTTTATTTTCGATATCTATTTCATGAGACAACAATGCGCACACACGGAACTGTTCACAAGAATAATGACGTCATACACGCGCGGAATAGAAATGCTCCAGCACACCTGCATACAAGGCCTCAGACTCTCAGAATGTTGTGCTTCATATGTCTCATCAAAAGAGAGAGATATCTATCAGACGTGCTCAAAATGTACCTTATTGCGTGCCTGGATATATTTGCGATTTCCAGACCGAGTGTCCATTTGGCTTTGTATCGCTCGCTAACATGTATTTTATTAGCAATTCACCGCGAGTGTCTATATTTACCCCGGCTTTCGTAACATAGGTGTACTCGAAATCGGTACAAACTATATTAGCCAGGCCCGCTATAATATATTGTTATTTAAGGAAATGCAATTGTAAACTCAAAGAACCGAACAACGAATACCGCACTATGCCCTCCACGATTGATCTGCAACGGCGATGTACACCGGTACTCGACGTTAGACCCCCGCTACTACGCCTAGCTTTCTCGTACACCGCTGAATATGCCGGTACTCGACGTTAGACCCCCGCTACTACGCCTAGCATTCACGTACACCGCTGAATATGCCTAAAACCAAGACCCTCGGCATTAAACCCAACATTCCCGTACACCGCCGATATGCCTAAATACATAGTATTCTCGAAAACTGTCAATTAAGACCCATGGAGCCTCTGGCTCCAGGCGTTTTGTAGGGAATTTATCTATTTATATTTATTAAATATTCCAGTACCATAACTTGATTTTAAACAACCTCGCCCTCAAGCCGTACCTCTGCGAGGAATTCTCGAATGAAAAACCTGAAGGACAAATTATGTAAAATAAATTAGCTCAGGCCTTGAGGCTTGAGGCCTGAAGTCCATGATCCAGAGACCAATAGGGGGCCGTAAATATTTAGTTGAATGTCAAGATTTAGTTGAATACTTTAGGAGGTTTATACTTTATTGTCCATGTCAGGACTCAGGAGCTAACGAGTGGGAATAAAACACGGCTGTGACGCCACGGGGACTGAAAATGTATACTCAGAGGGGTAATTCATTTTGTTCATATTAACGTTTATAAAAATATTGGTAAAATATTCCACAGGGACGTTGGGGCCGTCGGGCCTCTGGGCCTTTTCTTGAACAAAAAACAAAAACAAAATTATACAAACAAATGTGGAGTCTTTCTTTTTAAAATGAGGAGGGACTATGGCATGGGGGTGTACTAATGGGTCAAATCGCGCCATCGACGTTTTTTGCCGACAGACAAAAAAAAAATATATATATATATATATACATATACTTACATACACACATATAATTTGATAACTGCACATTTTTTATTACTGGAAGCGTAGGCTTTTCTAAGTTTTAGCACCGAGTTTTTTGGTGAGGAACGAGTTTCAAATAGGAGTAAAGGAGTAAACGAGTTACTCATTGCTATGAGTTTTGGAACGCAAACTTGTGCGTTTCAAAACGAGTTGCAAAACAAAGCAAACAAAAATCGAGCTGTGTCACGAGTTTACGACAGATTTGATACGACTTCCAAGCCCAAACACGAGGTTCTAAACGAGTTTAATTTAAAATCAATCGAGACCAAAACTTTTACAACAATTTGATAAATGTAGTTAATATTTACATACAATGGAATCACGAGACTAGGCCAGCGGAAAACGGTTTTCAAAGTATGGCCAAAATGGTTTTGAAAGTAAGAAAAAAATACGGAAATGACCTAGAGGTGTATATAAATAATTCAGGTTTTAGAGAGTAAAAATACAGGCCGAAATTGAGTGATTTCATTAAATGTAAATATTATCAGGGAATAAGGACAAAACTTGGGCGACATGCTTGACCTGGAATTTGATCCCTTTTCAGATATACAAGACTTAACTATGATAACATAGTATATAATTTCAATGTTGTACGTTTAACAGGTAGAATTTACAGGAGTCAGGAGTTCAGAACTGAATTCTACTCTCTCTACTAAATAGTAGAGAGAGAGGTCTATAGTAAGAAAATTTTATTGATAAAAGGTGTTTTAAGGAATGTGTAATTGTGCATACACACGAGAGTATTGTTTGTTCGTTTCGTTTTTTTAAATATGTATTGTCATCGTTAGTTTTAGGCCTTTTGACCATATTCTACCAAATTTCGCCGCGTATCAGCCGACGGAAAAATAGGTTTTAAGCCCTGTGTTTGATGAGTTAGAATAAAGATTCTTATCAATTGAAAGAGTAACTACTACATTGAGAAGGGTGTCCATAGTGAACTTTGATTATTGACTTCGTATTGGCTTCGCAATGGCTTCGTATTGACTTCGCATTGGCTTCATACTGGCTTTGCATTGGCTTCGCCTTGGCTTTGAATTCATGAATTGGCTTCATAATTAAATAAAAGTAATTTTTATCATCAGTTTTGACTTCAGAGAAGAGAAAAATATATATATACAATGAAGAAAGCTTTAAAAATCAAATATATATTTCTAGCCCAGTAAATACGAGTTAGGGGCCCTAAGGCAGGGTTGCTAAACGGACAAATGGACTAGGACTAAACTGTCCAGGAAAAAAAGGCTGTCCACGGTATTATGACTTGTTTTTAGGGCTGTCCATGTGTCCTATTCGAAAAAAAACCTGTTGTCCACTGGTAAATTGAGAATCGCCCGTTACAAATTGACCCAACCCATTTGTCCATTTCAATTTTGATGCCTGTCCGTTAGTTTGGTCCATATAACGCCCTTTGTCCGGCTGTCCGTTAATGAAAATGGTTGTCCGGACAGGACTTTTCTTGTCCGTTAAACAACCCTGCCTTAGGGCACGTTGGAAAAATCGTTGTAGACTTGTAGGCTGTAGGCCTGTAGCTACCGAACCAAACATGCTACAGATATCGCTCCAATGATAGCTGTGATATTCATTCCATTGCCTAGCTATTCCTATAAAAGCATTGGAAGATATAAGGAAAGCTGAGGGCAGGTCCTAACGGATCAAGATTTTATGTGAAAATCAAGAATCAAGATTGAACAGCCAATAGAATTGACAAAATTCTTTATTGATTATTTTTCAAAAGTGCGAAATGGACAAACCGGAGGGCACTTTCGAAATGCGATCAAGAATCTACGTTCAATTTCGTTTTACATTTATACGTAAACAACGAAATTCCTCAAATTAACGTACTGATTCGACGCATCCTGGTAGGTCCAAAACTGCCGCCCATTGGCCATGACCTCCTTCAGCAATTACAGGAGTGCCACGACTTCCACGGTATCTGGGCCCTCCACGAACATCTTGGATATTTTCTCCAGCATGTTGAAGAACCACCGTACCCTCACCCGTCCCTAATCACGCTGTTGAAGAACTACTTCCAAATTTCGGTTCAATCTAAATCATCGCGCTCTTTGGTTCCGCCTATGATACTTCCGATCCAGGCCAGCCAACACATACTAAGTTCATCCGTGGTCTGGTGCGACATTGGCTTACCCCCATCCTCGCTCCTCGACCGGATTATGACGGTTATCCTGGTCCTTCTCGGTATTTCATACTCTGCACTAACCCATTCCGCGGCACTACACGGCGCAGACCCGATCCTTACCACAGAGGAGGGTACTCTACTTAGTAGGTCAGCAAGCGAATATATGGAATATTCGATAGTAACAGTGTTCTGTCAACACCGGCCCGAATTGACTCAGCGCATATCTTCCATTGTCGACTCACTTGATCTTTTATCCTCTCTAGAGAGTAACTAAAATTGTAATTTAGAATGTCAAATGTGGTCTATATGAAAATAAAAATAAATTAGTATAATGTGGTATATTATTTATAATAATCAATAATGAAACACAGATTTTTGTTTTTTTTAAAAACGGTTATCTTTAAAAAAAAACAAGTAACAGTGCATATTTCAAATAATATTTTCTGTGTCAATAGTTAAGAGAATTTTAACTAAATATTTGTTTGACTGATTAAATACTGCAAAACCAATTTTAAATAAAAATATATTTATTTAGTTAGAAAAATCAAAAATGACAATCGTTAGAAGACTAGTTTTTTTGTTTTTATATTATTCGTTTTTAAAAAAAACCAAATATCAATCGTTAGAAGATTAGTTTTTATTGTATTTTTATTGTTCGTTTTTAAAAAACCAAATATCAATCGTTAGAAGATTTTGTTTTTTTTGTTTTTTTAATATTCGATTTTCTATAAAAAAAACCCCAAATAGAAGATTTCCGATATTCATTCCACAGTACATATATATCCTCGAAGATCAATCGTTGCATTCATTGTTTATAACCGACCGTCGACACAAAGAGGCTGAGATGATTTCGGATTGAAAATCGCATTCGCAAACTATCAGTGGGACTTCCGAAAACAATAGCGAACAAAAGCTCACTATGAGTGGGACTTCCGAAACCAATAGCGTACAAAAGCTCACTATGAGTGAGACTTCCGAAAACAATAGCGTACAAAAGCTTTGCACACACAGGAAAGATCATGTGCCTGCTGACGTAAACGTATCTATATTTGATTCGATAAAGATTGAGGGCGAAACAGACAATCACGCTAGCGCAATACAAAAAGCGGGCAATTGCCAGACAATTTCGGAAGGTACGGAAATAAAGCCAGTGGTTCATACTATGGGTATCATTGATCAGGAAGACAAAACCACAGGCGTTTCGGAGCCCTTAATTGCCTTTCAAAGAGTATATAGAACAAAAGCTATAACCGAGAAAGATTACATACGGCTGTCGTACTGGGTGTCTGGTATCGGCTTCAGCATAACAACTGTATGGTTCGTTGCAACCTATGTAGCCTGCGGAATCTTGATAGAGCAACAATCCCAGAAACCATCTGAATTTTCACCTGGGGTTTTGCCCATTTTTCAATTTATCAATATTGGTTCCACTGCTTTACTAACCATAGTGCTCTCGGGGATATGTTTGTGGAAAGGGCAGTACTCACTGGTGAAAACTCGAGGAAAACGGTTTATAATCAGTTTATCTCTCTCTGCCTTGTCAATACTATTCGGCTGTTTCTTGGGCGTTGGAGGAGATTATTTTGGAATTTCTACTACCAAGGGCGTACTTGGTTGGTTTCGGCAGGCTGGTTTATTAATAGGCGGTGTATCTGTTGTTGCTATACTGGCATCAAGGCAGAGTTTTTTATACCATCTGTTCCACGGAGGACGGTCCGTCCGTCGACGTCTAGATGCCATATGGTACCAGACATATTTTCTTTGCATACTACCTGCGTGCATTCTGACTATAGTATACACAATATTCACTCTAACCAAAGTAAGCACACACTACAAGATGCTTTTTAGTGCGACGTATTTGCCATCGCTCGCCGTGCTGTTTTATTACGCTTACAAGTCACGAAGAATAGGAAGTGGGTATGGTCATTGGGGCAGCTGTCTGCGATTAGCGATATTTCTTTTGGTGGTGAGTGTCTCCCTTCGGATCTCAGTAGTGTATTTGATACCTCGCGACGCCACAGGAAACCCAACTGGTTGGTCAAGGCAAATCGTGTGGTTTGGTCACATGTACATGGTTTCAATATCTATCTCCGAATCCTTTCTATTGATTGCCATCTTGGCACTACTAGATGTACAACCTCTACACTGCCTGGATCCTAAGATAACCTACCGAACCACATATCCAGCAGGTACACCAGTACCCATTACCCAACACACCCCACAGACAGGAAGTTGGCTGAACACACTTACACCACCAATATCCGGTAGTCGAGATTCAAGATGTACAATGAATGAGTTACGAATTGAGGAAGACTCGCACAGAGGTTGTCTCAAGAATAAGTGCCGAAACGAAGGTATCGGTGGCATTTCTGTCGAAACGGTTGCAAGTCATCACTTGCTCTTCAGTCAGGCTCCAGTGTCTGAAAGTATTTCACAAAACAACACACCCAAGTCACTAGCCGAGTCACTGCCCCAGTCACTGCCCAAATGACTACCCGAGTCAAAGTATCGCTACAAAGCGAACCCCAATGCTGTCGAATCATAAAGCTATATATTTGTTCCAATGATCGTTCCAATTAGACATCGAATAAATCGCGGCTGGGAAGCCGCAGAGACTGAAAGCGTATAATCATAGCGGTAATTTATTTGTTCATATTCAGACTAAAAGTTCTATGTAAATAGTAAAATATATTTTAACCACCAGTACGGACCGTATTCAACATTACACGCCCTAATAGCCCTATAATCATAAAATACGCACACTTACACGCTCTCACTCTCTCTCACTCACGCACACTCTCACTCACATACTCATACTTACACACACACTCTCTCTCTCATACTCACACTCACTCACGCTCACATTCATACTCAAACACTCATATACTCTACACTCGTATACTCATACAATCACACCCACACTCACACTCAAACTCACGCTCACATTCACATTCACATTAAAATTCACACACACACATATATATATATATATATAAATATATAGGCATACATGCAGACGTAAAAACACAAATACATACACACACATACACAAACACTCACACACAGACAAAAAAACACACACACATGCACACACAGAGACGTATATATATAAATATATATATACAATATATATATATATATATATATATATATATATATATATATATATATATACATATATATACATACATATACATAAAATCTATATATATAATACTATGTATATATTTATATCTATAGTTGACACAAACACACACACATATATATATATATATATAACAGAAATACGTATACACATGCATACACACATACATACATCCATCCATCCGTACACGCAGATGTACACACACAAATAAGTATACACATGCATACACACATACATACATCCATCCATCCGTACATGCAGATGTACACACACAAATACATATACATACATACATACACTCACACACATACACAGATGCATACATACATACATATATACATAAACAATGATTTTTAACTTTTGTTCTATGCATCGCTATGTATATAGAAGTACATACGTTTATATATAGTTAGATGCATGCATGCATACATGAATACATATTCAAATGCATGCATACATAAGTACATATTATACATATCATACATACATGCAGACATACCAAACAATCATAAATACATATATACACACATACACTGACATACACACCTATACAAAACCACACACATACATATACACACAGAGACGTATATATATATATATATATATATATGTATGTATAATAATAAGTATATATTTATTTGTATATTTTGCACAATTACACAAACACAAACACAACCACATATCAAGGAACGACTATATATATATATATATATATATATATATATATATATATATATATATACATAAAATGATTATATATAAATAATATAAATTATATATATAAATATTTATATTTATGTATATATATATACATATATATACATACATATATATATATGTATGTGTTGGCATGTATGTATGCATATATTATATATATATATATATATATATATGTTATATATACATATATATATATATATACATATATATATAATGTAAAACAAAATTCATACTTTACATACATACATAAGGCGTACATTGCATAAATGCACATACATGCATTATTTATTTATTGCGTAATGCATACAAGGGATTGCACATTATGCATGCTGGCTTGCGTTTTGAACCACGTACATACAGACATATGTTTATATTTGCATATATATATATATATATATATTATATATATTATATATATATATATATATACATATATATATTATATACACACATACACATTACATGCATGGCATTATTATATATACATTATTGCATATATGTATATATGTTATATATATACATACATATTATATATGTATACATACATATATATATATATATATATACAGATACATACATGCATATATATATATATGCACGCATATATGAAAACATACACGAACAAATACATACACAGACACACATACGTACATATGCACAAGATGCACAATCACACATATATAAAAAAAAATGCTATAATTTTTAATTTTTGTACTATTGATCGCTCTCCACGTTTCATATATATACATTCATGCATGCATAAAAAAAATGCATACATACATACATACATATACGTATATACATACATACACTACATGCAAATAAAATAGACATGCAGACGTAAACACGCAACTGTAGACATACAGAAGTAAATACATAAACACAGACGCAGACACACATATGTGCATGCATACATAAACACATACATATATAAAAAAATACAATAATTTATAAATTTTGTACTGTTCATCGCTTATCGTTTTATACATACTTTCATGCTTGCATACAAAAATTCATACATGCATATATACATACATACATATATACATACACACACAAGCATGTATGTAGACGTGCAGACGTAGACACAAATACATACACACACACAGACACAAACTCGTCTACGCTGAGCCAAGTAATACGTGCCTACCGTTTTGCCTCTGATGCCTCTTACCAGGCGTAATCGCTCCTGGTTTGGGTGCTTACACATTGTTTCCCGCATATGAAATCTGAAAATCCATGAGAAAACGAAATGTGACCGAATTCGTTTTTAAACATGGTGAGTGTTCGCTGTCCATGAGAAAGTGTCGGTGGCTGGAAGGCTAGGGCTGGGTGGGACAAGGTCACCAGGGCGGGGCCATATGATTTTTTTTGAAAAGACATAGTGTCGAAGAAATATATACATATTTACATACACAATATCATGGCCTTCTAAATTGAACAGTATGTATGTACAGCAATAATGAAAATAAATAAACAAAAATATGCATGCACTATAAAACCCACACATGCTATTCTTGAATACATAGCTCACGTTCTGTCTCACACATATTCGACTAGCTCAAGATC